>JAYMGJ010000134.1:0-89078 GCA_037178675.1 Scleroderma bovista | reverse complement strand
TACTACATCACCTTGTTCACAAACAAGGTCACTCCCAGTGGAAATTGGACCACTTTTTTTGCTGGGTAAACAAACACCTGTTGAAGTTGTGGAGAAGGCGGACAGTGGATCTGCCTCAACTTCGCAACAATGTGACATAGGTGTTAAATGGTGTCAGTAACTTGCCCTGACTGGCAAGGTCCACGATGATGTGCTCAATAGTTTGTGCTTGGGAGCGGTAATCAGTGAATGCGTATGCAGGAGTGATGGGTAACTCTTGTCTGGTGACTGTGACTTTCTTGCTGGTCCCACTGCTGACCACACTGAATGTTTTGCTAAGTGGTGTTATAGGAAAAACTCCACATTCCAGACCGTCAAGCACAGGCGCCTTGGTTCAGAGCATGCACACGAGGATATATGTGGGTGAGTATTGCAATTTGTAGACCTGCATCAGCAAAACCATAAGTTGCTGTGCCGAGCTGTGCCGAGCTGTACAGCCACCTACAGTCCCCACAGTGATACAGATGGGTCCCCATTTGTACAGCGCTGTGACAGCGCTGTACAGATCGCGACACGATCTCAGGTCCTGTACACACCATACCTAATATAGATAGACTCATATACTGTGCCCATTGTACCACGCTGTCGCACCATGTCGTCGATCTGTATCACACTGTCGCACTGTGACCTATCTGTATCCCACTGCCATTATACTGTAGCCAACTGTATTGCATTGCATATCCTATATTATGATAATTAATACTAGAGGCGTGATAGTCGTGGTCAGGGTTCGTGAACAGCTGGTGCTGGTGCTCGGGCTGTGGTGGTGGTCGCGCCGCAGTGCGCGTGCTGGTGCTGGGGTTGTCACTGTCATTGTCGTCGACGCCGGTGGTGGTTGTCGCGTCGCAGCGTGTGCACGTGCTGGCGCTGGGGTCGTCGACGCCGGTGGTTGTGGTCGCATCACAGCGTGCGTGCGCATCATGCCGATGCTGGTGATGCTGGTGGTTCCATCGCAGCGTGCATGCGTGCTGACGCTGGGGTCATCATCGTCACACTGGTGGTGGCGGTGGTCGCATCGCAGCGTGCGTGCGTGCTGGTGCTGGGGCCATCGCCGTCTATGCTGGTGATACGGTGGTGGTCGCCGTCCGTCCTTGTGCCAGCCGCCCAGATCATCGTCATCGTTGTCGTCCGTCCCTGTGGGCGCTCTGATCGTCGTCGTCGTCGCCGTCTGACCCTGGAGCTGTCTAGGCCATCGTCGTCATCATCATCGTCGTCATCATCATCGTCGTCCGTCCCACCGGCTGCCCTGATCGCGGCCATCGTCGTCGTCGTCGTCTGTCCCTGCGGCAGCACTGGCTGCCCAGGGTCGTCGTTGTCGTTGTTGCTGGTCGCGGTGGTGGTCATGTTGCAGTGTGCGTGCGTGTTGGTCGTCGCCAGTCGTGGTGGTGATTGCGTCGCAGTGTGCTGGCGCTGGGTTGTCGTCGTCACGCCAGTGGCGGTGGTGGTTGTGTCGTATTGGGGCTGGAGTCGTCGTTGTTGATGCTGGTGATGGGGTGGTGGCCATCAATGAGCCATGCGGTAGTGGCTGCCTTTGTCACCGTTTGGTGCGGTGGAGAGGGTGGTGGTTGGCGTTGTGGTGTCGTGGTCTGTCACCGTTGGGTGCAGTGGAGATGGTCGTGGTGGTGGTCGCTGCATCGCTGCGTGCGTGCGTGCTGGCAGTAGCCTGTAGGGCCATCGTTGTCGTCGCCACACTGGTCGTGGTGGTGGTCGCATCGCTGCATGCGTGCGTGCTGGCGGTAGGGCTGTCATCGTCGTCATTGTCACGCCACAGAGTGCGTGCGTGCTGGCGCTGAGGTCGTCGCCATCTACACTGGTGGTCGCACCGCAGCGAGCGAGCGTGCTGGCATTGGGGTCGTCACCATTGTTGTCGCCGTCTACGTTGGTGATGGCCGTCGTCATGGTCATGCCGCAGGGTGCATGCGTGCGTGCTGGGGTCGTTGCCATCATCGTCGTTGATGCTGGTAATGGGGTGGTGGCTGTCAACGAGTGGTGGTGGCTGTCAACGAGTGGTGGTGGCTGTCAACGAGTGGTGGTGGTGGTGGTCGACGCACGGTGGTGGTAATTGTTGCTGCTGGGCGCGGTGGCTGTCATCGTTGCCGTTGGGTGTAGGAGTTGTCGTCACCATTGTCGGTGGGAAGCTGCGGTTGCTGTCGTTGGGTGCGGTGGCTATCATCGCCGTCGTTTGGTGTGGTGGTCGACGTTGTGGTGGTGGAGGTGGTGTCGTTGGCATTGTCGCATTGTGGTGGGTGTGGTTGTGGTCAACATTGTGTTGTCGTCGCGTTGTGGTGGTGGTTGGAGTTCGTCGTCGTCACTTGTTGTTAGTTGGCGTGGTCTTGGTGTTGATCAGCTGGGCTGCGTGGTGTATGCGGGGCGAGTGTCGTGCAATGGGCTGGTAATAATAGTTAGTACATAAACAAACAAAAAAAAAACATACAAGCAGTGGGGGAGATCGTGCCGTACGGGCGTAGGTGCACGCAGGTGTGGGTGTGCACACAGGGACCTGTAATAATAGTTAGTATACAGAACAGAAAAAAAGAAACATACCTGCAAGTGCGATTGCACTGCGATGGTGTGGGAGTGGCAGCGTCGTGCGCGAACGTTTGACATGCGTGTGATTACAGTGGTGGTGGAGTGGGGGTGGGGGTGGGGTAAGCGATGGGACTTAGAGAAATTTTGTAAAGTTACCTTATGTAACACATACTGTGATCGTGCTGTGTCAGTGCTGTATTCCCATGGAACTGGGACCCTGTGGCAACGTATGCTGTAAGTGCTGTCACATACTGTACTATTAAGGTAATTACTGTAGCCACTGTCCTGAAATAAGGGATTTGCTGATGTGGCCTGTCATTGTGCTAATCTGTTCTCGTGGGTCAAGAACTATTTCGACTACGTGGCCCCATGCTCCATTGGCAATGTCCAAATCAGTTGATATGTTGAATGTCACCATAACTTCCATCCCGACCATGACTTCCACCTTGTTGGCAAGTCCCACCCGGTTGTGATGATTCTTGCCCTGTTCTGTCTTGGGTTTCACTGCCACTGTGAATTTCTCCTCTAATGTTAATTGGCATCCCTGCACAGTATCAAATGATGAGTGTAATGCCAAGTGCTTGTGTGCATGTTCTAGCAGTCATGCTATTCCACTTCATTCAGACCACATGCCTCAGGGTAACCAGAAGAACATCTTTCCATGGAGGGGTGGTAAAATTGGTGGGTGGGCAGTCATCGTGCGTTACAATGAACTGACGAAGCATGACAATGTGTCTTTCATCACAGTTGCCATGGTGGACATGCTGCAAGAGGTCCAACCATTCTGGATGTGTCACTCGAACCTGAGTTTTTAGGTGCACAATGGTGTTGAATTGTTTGTATAACTTCCTTCCCAATAGGTCGTTGTGCGTGTCCTTCTCTGGATTGCAAGGGCAATACAGTGCTGCTGATGGTTTGGTGGCCATGGTTGGAAATTGGTGAAAATTGCCTACTAATATGACGTTGAGCCCTCCGAATGGTTCCTCAGATGCCAAGACTTCTCCAGCTTTAGCACAGCTGATGATACTGGAAAGTTTGGCAAACATCTCTTGAGACACCAAGGAGATTTCGTCAATAATCAGGTAGTGATTGTCTTTCCAGTACTCATCCAATACTTTCATCATTTGTACTGACTGCTTGCCTCCTCGCAACGGCATCATGGCTATAGAATGTAGCATCTTCCCGTCAATTATTGATGTGGCCAGGCCGGTGTATGCGCCCTTGACTCATGTGTTGCCCATGCCCTGCGCCACGAAATTTTCAGTGATGGTTTGGATTGTTTTGGAAATATTTGCCCACGCCTGCTTCGCCAGGTATTATCATTCACATGGGCTTGGGACACTTGCCACTAATGAATTGTTGCAGATGGTGGTCGATGATGTCGTAGGCACGACGTTGGTCTGCCAAGAGCTTGTGCGGCGCTGCTGGTTCAAGATGGTGTGCCTCTGATGCCAGGTCTGTTATGAGGTATGTGTCGCCTACTCCACTCTCAGAAAATGCCTGGTTTAGATCGGTGATATTCATCAAGGAATAGGTTTAAACATGTGTATAGTACTTTGGTTTTGTAAACAAGGTGTTGGCCGTCGTCGACGGCGCTCTAGTATTAGAGGGGCACACTGCACACGATAGCAAGTCTAATTAGTATAGTATACGTGGGAGTCACAGGTGACTGTAATCCCCTTTCTTTCAGTGCGAATACCAAGTTTGCACACATGTCCGTGTCGGGCATCTCTGTCCATACAGTTTACTAGTATGTACAGCCCATTGATTACCCCTTGTAAACCATGCGCATTTAATTTTGTGAGTAGAAACTGTAGGCACCTTTGGTATTGACACAGTACCGGGAATCGTAAGAACCTTTGACGGGACCACAGCAGCTCGGAGGAGCCCACAAGTTGATTGGCACCCATAAACTCGCTCGCATTCTTGGTGCAGTGGAATATAATTTCGACTCAAGGGTTCAGACTAGTATGAGAGCGTATCCAATGAACGTGGGTTTACTTGACTTTTAGAAAGATACACAGTATCTAAATCATCTCATCCAGGAGAAGTAAGGAGTGATGACAGACAACCAAGCATACCAGAAGTATTAGGGTAGTCAGAGGAGTCAAAGGACTCATTGCATGATGTCGTAGACATAATCATTCACAAGGCGTTATCGGGGAGGACGGAGGACGTCGGGAATCCAGCGTAGAAACCAACTTGAAGCGGTTTAGCACGAGCAGCTCAGCTGCAAGTTTTCAGCGTATGCGACGCGGCACAACGGCGATGATCGTCTATCAGCGCACTGCAGAGGCGCTTGTGACTCTCGCGCGCGCGGAATCGCGATGCGCTCCTGATGACGGTCCTCTACACAGACACCGCTATCCTTACTAGCAGGTTCCTTGGTACAATGCGCGTCCTTCCCCATGCTCCTGTTCGAACAATTTGAACTGCTCTTCAAGCTTCGTCCCCTTGATCTCAAGCCACTCCGCTCGCGGTGGGCGAGGGTAAGGGAGGCGACCAGCTGAGGCATTGTCAACGTCGTAGGTATCTGTGGGGTAGGAGTCGTACACCGAGACGGAGGCGGTGTAGATGGGAGTAATGGTGGAGAGGGTGATCGTCGGAATTTCGAGCTAAGCAGCGTTGGCGTGTTCTCTGGAGAAGGTGGACGTGTTTTGTGGACACTGGGTGATGACGGCCAATCTGATGTCTGGACATCGTCGTGGGGGTTTCGCAAGGGAGGCACTGCGATTGGCGCAGACGGCTTTGGGCAGTACAGCACTTTTCCGGCAGGACAAGGCGGTCGTGGAAACTTGAATACAGTAACCTCGTTCGACGAGGAGACAGTAACCGACATGTTCTCAGACTCCGTTCTGCATTCAACAACAGGTGCATGGGAGGAAAGGATGGGCGAAGGCATGAGCACTGACGATATTGGTGTTGGCGGTGAGGATAAAAGGGTCAACCGACTGGGCAACGGCGCTGCCGTCCTCCCTTCATGATCACCAGTCATCGCGGCAGAGTGACTTCCGCCATCGAGGAGCCTCTGCCATATCCTTTCAGCGAGTAACCGATCCTGCGCCTCAAACGTATTGTGGCGCGTTCGCCGATGCTGCTTGTTGCCACTACCGTCAAATGCGCTCGTCGAGCACGATGGGACAGTGGGTTCGGGCTCACAGAGCCCCTGTAAAATGCTCCGGTGTATCATACTGAGCCACCGCATATCGACCCCATGTCGCTTGCTTTTTCGTGCCCTCTTCCTCACCGATCCGTCTTTCGGATCTTTGCTAGACTTGTCCCTTCTACTCGAAGGCACTGTAGACGAGCATGCCGAGCGGCGCTTGCGCCTAACTGGTGGCTGTGAGGAGGGCGAAGGAGAAAGGCAGGGAACCGGAGATGGACGAGAGCCAGGTGTTCCATCGGTCATCTCAATATCCTCGTCGCCACCCAATGGCGAACACGGGAACGGTACGACGTTGCGTACATCCGGAAGTTCAAACTCCTCGGCAAATCCTCGGTTTTGCGAACAGGCCGCGGAGAACGATATTGAGACCGTTGGCGGGGCTTTATAAGCGACGGGAAAGCGGGGCGGCGACGCCGAAAACTTGCGGCATCGGGAGTTGGACTCGTGTACACGGGCGGAAGACGTAGGGAAAGCGACTCGTTTCGTGGAGTAGGACTGGATGTAACCGATGCTCCGTTTCCCGGGACGTGGCAAGCTTGTGTTCGTTGCGTCGTGCAGAGCTGCCCGAGTGCCAGAGGTGTGGCATAGGCCGGGCTGCTGAAGAAGCAGAGTAGACGGGGACGTCACCATTGCGACTATGGTGTTGGTTCCGGTTCGAAAGTCGTGGCGCTTGGATAGGCTGATGTGACTGCGGATCGATCTGACTCGATACTGCGGATGAGCGAGGATGGGCCTCCGATTGCAAGATGCTTGTGACCAGCCAAGACTGATACTGTCAGATCGAACGAACGAACTTCCTGCGTGGACCGGTCTTGCAGGGATGGTGGTGAACCGCGTGTCGTTCGTGCTACACAACCTCCCGTGAGACTGAGGCCATGCGATGAAAACGTGGGGAATCAATACAACAAGTTTAGCGTCGGCGGCAGCGACGAACAACTTACCTCGAACCAGGACACGACGAAAGACGACAGAAAGAAACAAGAGGGCTCCCCTTTTGCTGCTTGGGCACGAGGCCCGGAACATATGACGCTTAGACCAAGCACTAAACAATCACAAGCACGTTCCTTCTACGCGTCCAAGTCACGTGCACTTTATTTTTGACATCCCCACCAGGGTCGCAATGTCCAGACCGCAAGGGTTGCAACAAAGACTGACAAAAGAGAACTGTAGTGTTTTCATGAAGGACAAAGCGTCGGCGTTGCCATTGTTCTAAGGTCCCCCCTCAGACTGCCATCGCCCCAGAGCCAACCAAAAATGGTTACTGACGTGCATAGTTGCAGTTGGCCCTATTTCTTTGCACTGTAAAAGGTGCCATGTTGTTAACTTTCACAGGGAAGCCCGACTCAGAAGGGTAACCCGGAACATAGCATCTCGGATGACATGTGATACTCAACGGTTCACATCACCGTACCCCTGAGATAGAGCGATGTTTTAGTGCGACGAGCGGAATTAGTCCGGAATCCGGATACCAGCGCATCCAAAAGGACAGCACAAATCAAGCCGTTGATTTAGGTAGGCTTGCATCCAGATTACTCGGGATCTTGCAGTCCGCAAACATAGCACAGTGAGGAGATTCAAGTTGGCCCGTAGTAACTTCGTGGACGCAAAAGCGTACGCTGGTGAGACCCAATCAGAATACAGGACGGTGAACGCGGTATGCACCAAACAGTCGGGAATACGGATCAGCAGCAGCTGCGAATCGCACAGGCTATCCAACGCTCCGACGATAGTTTGGCCTTGATGCTGCGTCAAGTGAAAGGGCGACTGTCCAAGCCAACGTATCGGGGGTGTCGCTATTATAAGTACTACATCGTTCTGTGTAAGGATCGATGGACTCTAACATGGAGATATCATGTTTGTGGACAAAGATATAACGGCGATGACCATCATGATCGAATTGCATGGCTTGGTTGTTGGGATCAAAAATCTGCGGTCTGAGCAAAGTCGAATCATCATGGCGGCATGTCGCATGTGGAAGCCCAACGATATTGAAGATGAGGATATCAGTACATCAGACGACACACCTGATGTAGAGCACGCACCACTCCAGTGGAGCTAACTATGTGTGCAAGGAGCGGTGCGAGAGGCTCGAACGACGACCAGAACGCGTCCAACGCGTCACCTGGATGGAAATACAGTTCGAATAAGCAAGGGAACTCATCAACATTAATATTGGAGTCGGATGACTGCGAATGTGGTACGGGGGTGGGCGCGTGCATGGGTGGTGCAGGTTAGCCTTCGGTCGATAATGGTGGCATCACGGGTCGTGCAGTTGAGGGTGCAGTTGAATTTGACTTGTTGATCGACACGGATGGGCACGATAGTACAAAACTCACCGGTGCACCTGTGGAGCCGGAATTGAGTCACCCAAGTCCGCGGGGCAGTCAGAGTCAACGCCGGAGATGTCGGCGTGTACATGTTGCAGGGGTGAGCGGAACAATGGAGGCTCCCGTTAGAAAGATCGCCTTCTGACAACGTGTCACAAATATAGCCACATAAGTACAAACTCGCATAAATAAATCACGTATTAGCCTGGACCTCGACTTTCTCACTCAAGATAAAAAATGAAGTGCGTTGCATTTTCCTATCGCTCACATTTCCCGCCCCGAGCAGCTCCTCGACCAAAGACCATTCAAAGGTAGCAGGAACTTCCCGAACCCAAATTCTTAATTATTTTTTAGCTTCGGTGGGACTACTGGTACTACGGCACCTTCATCCCGTCTGCAGCAGCAGGGAGTATACGGCAGGCTGTAGAGGTTATTGCAGGGAATGTGCATCCTTCGTCAGATCTCCGACACGGCCCGAGGAGGGATTTCGAAAAATTCCCAGCATATCCTTTGTCCATCCTTGACGGTGTGTCTCCTTTCACTCCTCTCTTCGCGAATCGCCCTACTTTGAGCAAGAGCTGCAACCGTGCCCAGATCTCAAGTACATATCACTGCAGACTTGGAGGCCCGTCGCTCAGAGCCACGAGACCAGCCCGATTGCAGCGTTCAAAGCTTAAAGTCATCGATCCTGTAACTTGACTGCGATCACTGGTACGATCACTCCGTCTGTACTAAGAGTCCCACTGCCAATCCCATGCCCCTGTGGATGAACCTACGAAACTTCCTCCTGGGACTGCGTTACGTTACTTTGGCTATGGTGTCTGCGTCGCGGCACCCCTAGAAATTTGCAGCGTCTGTCATACCTTGTCTATGAATTCACACAGACCAGCGGAGAGGAGGTACTGCACATCCACATTCAAAAGGTTTGGCTCCCTTTTTTCTAGGAGAAGTACTGGAAGCAGTGGTTGAAATTGATGCGAGATAGTGTTTAAAAGATTTTACTGTCTCATTCCCTTGATGAGAACTTGGTTTCTTTCGCTGAACAACGTCATCTCTTTACAGCTCGGAAAGCGGCGACTCGACATATGATTTTAAATTGCGGTATGTGCCTTCCTTTGGCATGCACAGCCGCAGCGGCGTTTAGTATGAAGAGGGTGTCGCCACTCAACGCGTTTTTGAGATCAGTTCCCTGTGCCATTTTGTATTGGGTGACTGACACCAGGCACGAAAGGACGTCGAACATCAATGCATCATCCTCGAGGTTTCCTCGTGCAAGCCTGACCTGTGTTTTATCTCTATGATGGGCCTAGGAATCAACATCCATCGTGAAAGGGTTGTCTCCGAGGCGAGGACCCACCCACATGCACCACTCCCTGGATCATGCACACGCTTACGTCCCTCGGTGCAATTTTGATGATACTCACGCTCTTTGTCGCCTATCAGCCATAGGTGTACACGTACACTCAGGACCCAGGAAAATTACTACAATTAAGGGAGATTCAAGTGACACGATTGTATGTAGATCATTTTTGATCCTTGCACGTCTATCAAGAAAGGGTGGACATGACAGCTTGGACCTATGACGATGTTGGAGGCTCAAGCACTCAGGTTGGACTGGTTGCTGATCTACATGAACTGCTTGATGTCCTTTTGTGATCATTGAACACTGCCGCAGTGCAGATTCATCCTAAGGGTCTAGATGCTATACAATAAGGATTCCCTCGTCTGCCGCTGCAGTGCACTGCCTGTGGGATACATAGATGGGTGGTTGGTATACGTGTGTCCATATGCAGCGGGCTGGTCGGCGACGGAGTATGACCTGATCCGATGATCAAGGGACCGCATCAGGCCACCTTTACGAAGTTGCGGAGGACAGACACCACAGCCTTGATTTCAAGGCAGTGTGCACCCAAGTTGAGCACCGACTAGCGCTGGCTGATGGATTGTTGCCAGGGAATGATGGCCGGGAGAGAGCACAGCCAGACGTCGGGTCCTGGCCCATCGGCCCATCCGTCGCTGAGCGTGTTGCGGTCTGAAGAACTTGGCCAGCGTGTAGTAGACTCTACTGTGTGCAAAAATTTCCGATAGTCGCCATATGATAGATTGCATGGGTTGGTGTACATGAGAGTTCAATTGAGATCAGGTGACAGCGGTCGCATGTCGGAATCGGAAACCGAGTGCATAGCCACACAATGTCCACTGTCGATGATCCTTTCACCACTCAGCTCACAGACCTGACTTCAACTTTCTACGTGAAGACATGCCAGAAGTCGCCGGGGTGTGCGGTGCAATGGAGTCCAGTCGTTCTGGAGAGCGCAGGCAAAAATCCGAAGAATTCGAGCCGATAAGATCTGGCGCTGGCAGTCCGCGAGGTCGAAAATGATGTGAGGTGATAGATCCCGGTCAGGTCCAGGCTGTGCATGGAGAAATGCGTATCGATTACGGTGGGTAAGTTATCAGTCGACACCGATACATAAGCTCTCAACGCTGCCTCTCTGACCCTCCAACATCGTACACCTTTGGCGGGGCTGGTCTATCTCCTCGTCATACTTCTCTCTACTTCTGCTCATCTCTTATCTCTGCCGCCTACACTCGTCGACGATTACACCTTAATCTCCTACTAAACGACTCAAGTCCAGCTACTGCTGCACAGTGACACGATAACTTATTATTTTGCATCTCTCTGTTCAACTATCTGGACAACTTTAGCTGCACACGAAAGTCGTTATAAACAATGTCCGCAGAAATACCCGTCGCAGTCATTGGAATCGGCTGCAAATTCCCCGGAGGCTCTGATAACAAGGAGTTGTATTACGAGTTCCTTAGGAACAAGGTGCGTCGTCCGCGCACCTTTCGATGTCTTGATCCTGATGTTGTCCGTGCAAAAGGGTGATGGAATGATCGAGCCTCCCGCCGACCGATGGATCCATGCTGAGTGGTACGGTATGTGCATGTACATCCATGGTTGCAGCGGTGTCCAACCTGAACGTATGTTTACAGGTGGCAAGGATGAGCCTGGAAAATACCACTGCACAAAAGCCGGTTTCATCAATGGCATCGACCAGTTCGATCCTCTCGAGTTTGGTATCTCGGCCAAGGAAGCCGCACACTTCGATCCCGCGATCAGGCTCACCCTCGAAGCCGCCCACGCAGTGGGTGTCCTACCTTCCGCATTTACATCGCTGTTCATGTTCCATTTAGGCACTTCAAGATTCTGGTATCGACTACAGGGGTTCAAATACTGGTGTTTTCTTTGGCAACTTGCTTACTACCACAGACGAACTTGACGATGAGAGGTTTGAAATCAATAACTACAATGGCGTTGGACGTTGCGTTTCCATCCGCGCGAACCGTATCTCTTTTACTTTCGACCTTCGTGGTCCTTCCCTTACTGTCGATACTGGTGCGTAGTGTTGTGGCGCTTCAGATCGATGAAGAGGCTAATTGGATATTCCTATAGCGTGCTCCGCATCCGCAACTGCCATGCATCTCGCCCTTTGCTCTATCAAGCTCGGCGAGATCGACCAAGCGCTTGTCGTAGGTCAGTGAAATTGAGACCGGGAGCGGACCTTATGTGTCATCTAACAAATGACCTAATAGGTGCGAACACGATCATCAACCCAGAACATACTGTCTCGTTCTCCAAATTGGGTGTCTTGTCTCCCACAGGATCTTCCAAATCGTTCGATGCATCAGCGGATGGCTATGCTAGGTACGCATCTGCGTGTTCATGCTACATTATCGAAAGCTGATCTCTACGGTATTGTAGAGCAGAGGGTGTCGCTGCAGTTCTCATCAAGCGGGTTGATCGCGCAATGCACGATGGTGATGCCATCTACTCCGTCATCACCGGCAGCGCAATCAACGCCAACGGAAAAGGCAAGAGTTTAACCATGCCCGAGGGTGACATGCAAGCAGAGACGATCAAGGAGGCCTACCGTGTCGCTGGTCGCGACCCCGCTGAGGCCTTCTACGTCGAGCTGCACGCCACCGGCACCAAAGTCGGCGATCCGATTGAGACTAATGCTGCAGGCAAGGTCTTTTCCAATGGCAGGGACGTCAACAAAACGCTCCGTGTCGGCAGTGTCAAGGCCAACATTGGTCACGCAGAAGGTTGCAGTTTCCTCGCGAGTCTTGTCAAGGTCTCGATGATGTTGCATCAGAAAGAGATCATTCCGAATATCCGCTTCCAGAAGGCGAACCCCAAGATCGACTTCCCTGCTTTGAAGATGCAGGTTCAGACCGAGCTTGAGGCGATCAAACCCGACATGGCGGCCAGGGACGGAAAATGGGTTACCTCCGTCTCGTCTTATGGTGTCGGTGGCTCCAATGCACATGTTGTACTGGAGACTGTCGAGACCGTGTCTGACCTCATTAAGAGCGCCTCTGTAACGGCATCTTCGGACAAGAAACCATTGCACTTGTTCTCAATTGGGTCCCTGACAGAGCCCGCCGTCGGACGCTGGAAAGACGCTCTCGTTCAGGCATACGACGGCATTACAGACGACCTTACTCTCCGCTCTCTCGCTCGTGATCTCGGTAGACAGAGTCGTGCCTACGCTGCACGTTCGTTCGCCGTAGCGTCCACCCTCGATGCCTCTACCAAGTTCTCCAAGCCCGTCCTCAGCAACTCTAACGCGAGCCCCAAACTCTGCCTTGTCTTCTCCGGCCAGGGTCCTCAGCACATCTTCATGGGCCGTCAGCTTGCAGAAGTATACCCAGTATTCCTCGATTCGATCAGGGAGAACGACAGGATCTTGGTCGAGAAGTACGGCCAGGAGTCTATGTTGGAGCGCACGGGTCTCTTTGTCCCCGGCGTCGAGTGCAAGCTGGCAGCGAATGGTGTTTGGCCTGTGCAAGAAGTCGTGCTCAGCTTGGTATTTGTGCAAATTGCGATGGTCGATCTCGTTCGCAGCTTGGGTATCAAGTATGACTCTGTTATTGGTCATAGGTAAGTCCGGTTACGCATGGATTGTTGGGGACTCTGTTGATGACCTGTACCTTCACAGTATCGGTGAGATTGTCATGGGCTATGCTTCTGGTCACTACGACCGTGAGATGGCTGTTGGTATTGCTGCTGCTCGTGCGGCTGCTATGACCCGGGCTGAAGGAAATGGCGCTATGGTTGCTGTCGGTGTTGGCGTGCAGAAAGCCAAGACGTTGATGCGCAGGGTTATGTCCGATGCTAAGGTTTCCTCAGGACTGTGGATCGCTGGAATCAACTCCCCGCAAGCTGTCACTGTCGCTGGCGAACACAAACTCATCGACGCGTTGGTAGAACACGCAAAGGACCCTAGCGTGATGGTGTTCGCCGCTAAGCTTCGGGTTAGCTGTGCTTTCCATACGCCGCTCATGGAAGGGCAAGAAGCGCTCTTCAAGGAACGTGTTGGTGCTACTCCCCTGTCCCAGGGAACTAAGACGCCCATTGCTCGAGTTATGTCTACGACGGACGGAAAATGGCTCGACCGCGATCTTGATATCGACTATTGCTGGGACAACATCCGCTGCCCCGTGCTCTTCGGCACCGCTATTAATAAGATGGTCACCGACGAAGGCGCAAATGGCATCCTGTTCCTCGAGATTGCACCCCACCCAGTGTTGAAGGCTTACATCGAGCAGTGCGGTGGCGAATCCATCAGCTTGGTCCGTCGTCCTAATCCAAAGGTTCCTGCTCAGAACACCGGCGAACACTACCAGTTCCTCGAGGGTATCGGGAACCTCCTCAGTAGTGGCTTCAAGAACGTTGACTTTAACAAGCTCTGCGCATCGCCTGATGGCGCGGCGAACTTTACTAAAGCCAAGCTCCCGGAGTATCCTTACAACAAGTCGCATTGCTGGGCTGAGTCCTTGCGCGAACAGTCCTGCAGACTGCAGGAAAAGTCACGTCCCGTCGCAGCGTCGCACTTCCGTATCAACGTCGACACGCACCCCGACTTGACAGGACATGTCGTCTTCGATGCTGTTCTCTTCCCTGCATCTGGGTACGTTTGTTGCTACTGTTCGTGATTCCTAATACTCATTCCTTTTCAGTTACGTTGAGAGCATCTTGGAGAACGGTGCCATGGTTGCTTCTAATATTTCCATCCACAAGCCTCTTGTCCTGAATGGCACTGGTTCGATCCCAACACATGTCGGCTGTGTCATCGATGGCGACAAATGGGAATTCAAAGCCTCTCCCAACGTCGAGTACGTCAAGGGCCAAATCGTCCTGGACACCGTTTATGCCAGTGGTCAGTTCTCACGAGTAAACCCCGCATACGATGAGTCGGCTCCTCGCCTGTTCGATTTCAACGCCAAGCTTGCGTCCTCACGAGGCTCCGTAACTGGCGATGAGTTCTACGAGGCTATCCCTTCAGCCTATCGCTACCAGAGACACTTTAAGGATTACCTCAAGGTTGTACACGAGATCGATGACGACAACAGCTGGGGCGGCAAGGCCTACCTCACTCGCCTCGAGGTCCCCGAAGGGACACCCGATGTTTTCGGCAATGGCTACGTCATCCACCCTGGTATCCTCGACAGCATCACCCAGTGCGGTCTTGCCATGTTCATCAACATGGACACGAAGCTATTCGACTTCAACGGCGTCTTCCTCCCCGTCAAGATCGATGCGCTCCGTCGCTGGGACAGCCGCGACGCCCCTAATATGGATACGGAGATCAAGAAGGGTATCTGGACGTACTTTACAGGAAGGACGTGGGCGCCTGGTGGTCCTTTCAAGTCCGACTACATCATTGCGAGCTCGGAAGGCCGTGTCCTCTTCACCATCGAGGGCTTTGAGATCGCGCGTGCTCCTGATGCGGAGCCCGTCGCTATTACAGACAACAGTCTCGAGGAGCGTCTGACGACCACTTGGCAAGCGAAGGCGTTCCCTGCTGTGCCCTTCTCTCTCGCTTCAGAGGACTCGCTGAGTGCTGTTTTCAAGGCGATCGTTGGTGCCGCGGGAGCTGCAGGTCGCAAGATTGTTAGGGCCATTGATCTGGCGCAAACCACTGATATCGGCGCGGGCCTCGATATGACACTCGGAGACCTTAAGCAGAGTGGTGTCTTGGTTGAATACTTTTGCGCTGCTGGCACTCCTGAAGACGCCGATTCCAAGACCGGTTTACTGAAGCACTCCCATGTTAGGTCTTTGGCGATCGAATCGTGGAAACTCGCTGATAACGCGGAAAGCACGTCGTTTTTGAGGTGAGTTCGACTGCAGCGGTTGTAGCTTGTGATTCACGTGGGGTCGTATGTAGCCACGATATCGTTCTCCACCATGTTGATCTTTCTGCTGTCCCCGTTGATATTGTCTCTTTGGCTAACTTCCTCGTGCCCGATGGTGTTATACTTTTGACGGTCTCTGGTATGTTGTTTTATGGTCTGCTGTACTTCGTACGCTGATCGTTCCCGTATAGACTCCCAGGTCACAGTCGAAGACGCTTCTGTCCAGCCACTCACACTTAGTGCTTTGGTGGAAACCCTCTCTGGCATTGCTGGAGCAACTGTCCAGGCAACCGACTTCGTCGATGGGAAAGGCCTCATCTCTGTTCGTATCAGTGAACCCACTGTTGTCGTTCCTGCCGGACCTTTCAAAACTGTCATCATTCAACCATTCAATCACGGCCAAGAAGGTGAGCTTGTCGAGATTGCCAAGAACGTCTCCGCAGAGGCCGAGTTATGGATCATTGGTAACGACGATGCCGCTGGTATCGGAGCTTTGGGCGTCGCATCCTGCATCATTGCGGAGTCTCCTGATTACAAGGTCTACTCGGTGTTGTTCGAAGATCACTTGCTGGACGAAGCCGCTCGCGAGAAAGTCGTGCACGACTTGCGTCATAATGCCCTCCTTCTCGAACAACATATGAAGATTTCGAAGAACGGAGAAGTATTTGTTCGCCGACTCGTCCATGGTGGGACCGAGGTCAAGGACGTTGTTATCCCTGCTGCTGCCCTTGCAGACTCCGGCGCAGTAACTGCATACTTCCCACCAGCATTGGGGCCATCCGATGTCGAGATTGCTGTTGGGGCCTTGGGTACCGAAGGCAATGCAACTGCAAAGTCTGCCCTCACGGTCATTGGACGCGTCAAATCGAAGGGCTCAGCTGTTGCCCGTGATGATCTCGAGAACCTCGTACGTTCCCTTTCGCCTCTTTTGTAACACGCTAACACTCGCACAGGTCGTTGTCATTGCTTCACAGGCCCCTGCTGATGTGGTCGTCGCTCCACATGAGGCAGTTGTCCCATTACCCGCTGGTGTCAATCCCGTACATGCTGCTGCCTTGACTGCATCCTTCATCGCATCCTGGGTGGGCCTGGTGGTTCGGGGTTCTATCAACTCGGCGTCCACTGTCCTTGTTCACGATGCTGCTTCAGGTGTGTAGCGATACTTCTTCTCGTCCCCTTTAACCACTTCTTATGACATCGCTTTTCAGCCGCCGGTTTTGCTGCAGTCCAGGTGGCGAAACGATTTGGCAGCAAAGTAGTCTGTACGGTTGCCAATAAGGAAGAGGCTACTACAATCTCGTCGAGTCTGAAGGTATCTGCGTCTGACATCATCGTTGTTGAGGATTTCGCGACCGCCATACTGAGCTGGCTCCGTGCAAACTCGGTGTCCGCACTGGATGTCGTATTCAATGCCGGTGGAAAGAAAGCATTCGCATGCGGTGCAGACCTCCTATCTGTCTTCGGCGCATATATCCACGTTCAAGGAAACGAGGCGCCTGAAGTTCCTTCTGGCTCTTACTCGACGCATATCTTGGACATTAACCGCTTTGCTGCAGTGTCGACAGTCCCGCTTGCTCAAGTTGTCTCTGCACTTCTTCAGGCGCACGCATCTCAGCCATTCCAGTTACGCTCCCACGTGCTCTCGTTCACTGCATACTCATCGCCGCCGCCGAAAGGCGTTGACTCCGTTGTTCTTGTTCCTGAATCATCACTCTCTCTTCGCATAGATCCCTCTGGCCAGTTATTCGACCCTCGCAAGAGTTACATCCTTGTCGGCGGCTGTAGTGAGCTCGGTGTGCGTATCACTGAATGGATGGTCAACCATGGTGCTCGTCACATCTTCTTGACAAGTCGCCGTGGCCCTCGTGGTCTCACCAAGGTTGACAACCTATACATCCATTACCTGCGTTCAAAAGGTGTCCAAGTCGAAGTCATCGCTGCAGATGCAGTCAGCAAGGAGAAAACCGCTGCGGTCATCGAACAGGCGAAGAAGGCAGGCCAAATCGGTGGCCTTTTCGTCATGACGGTTGTCCTTCGCGACGCCAAGTTTACCAATCTTACGCAACAATCGTTCGACGATGTATATGGGTCTAAGGTCACGGTCCTCAAAACCCTTCTCAGCTGCATTGACCCTGCTACCATCGATTTCATACTCCTGTTCTCCACTATTGGGTCTGTCTTTGGCAATGCCGGCCAAGCAGCATATTGCGCATCTCAGCTGTAAGCAAGTTCATTGAACCTGTTTGAAGCGACTTCTAAGTCATTTCTAGCTATCTCGATCGTATCGCTGATGTCATTCCAAACACGATCTCTATGTCCTTCCCGCCCATCACGGATTCGGGTATCTTCAAACGACTCGTCCTTTTGACAAAGGGCAAAGCCAACACTGCTCAGCTCACGAAGACCGGTATGACGACGGCACAAGTCTGCAATTTCATCGGTGATTCTCTTGTTCGCCGCATCGCCCACTACGTTCCGATGCTCGCAATCAGTGATGTTCCCGACACTTTCCCTGTCTGCGAACCCCTCCTATACAGCCATCTCTTGCCAACGAAATTCTTGGTGGCCAACAGTGCGGGAGGCAAAGACGGCAATGTTGCTGAGTCCCCAGCAACCTTGCTGGCTACGCTTTTGAGCATGGATGTCGAGCAGATCACCGACAATGCTCTCGTGACCAGCTTCGGTCTTGACTCCCTCGGGGGTGAGTAATTTTTACCGACATGTGAAGTAGTACCTAATATTTTTTTTTCTCAGCCACGCGCTACAGCAATCAACTCAAGGCGCGCTTCAACATCCAAGTCAGCCAGATCGAGCTCCTGGGCTCGATGACCGTTGGCATGCTGAACGAGATGTACGCTAGGGCAGGCGCACAAGATGCTGGCGATGACTCTGCGGCGGCCACTGACGATGGATCAGCCAAGTATGGCGAGCCTCTGGTGCCCGTTCTCAATGATCGCCTAGCATATGACGAACCATACACGACCGACGCTTCCCCTCATCAAAACCGGATCTGGCTGGCTCAGGTATGTATATATGGCCTATCTACTTGCAATTGTATACTAATAGGGTTTCAGCGTGAATATGATAACGCTCGCAAGCGCGCCGTTAGCAAGATTGATGCCAATATGTCGCGCTATGGAGCCACTCAGTGGGACACCCATGAAGGCTACTTTGTCACCCTTTACTCTGAAACACCTCTCGACATCGACCGCATGTCGGAAGCCTTCGCTGAGGTTGTACAACGCCACGGTGCTCTTCGTACTGCGTTCACCTGGAACGAGGAACTTGGCAAACTTGAGCAAACGATTTATCCCTCTGTTGACTTCAAGGCAACTCTCGTGGACCTCTCCAACGAACCCGACGCTGTGACAAAAGCCTACGAGATGGGTCTTGCGCAGAATAAAGAGCCCAATTTCAAACTTGATCGTCTCCCGCTCCTCATTGCTACCATGTTTGACCTCGGTGGGGGTGACTGGGCCTTCAATGTTGTGATCCACCACATCATCATTGACGAGGCATCTCTTGGGGTATTTTTCTACGATCTCTTCCACATCTACTTGAATGGTCCCGGAAGTTTACCCGAAGTTCCTATCCACTACTCCGACTTCTGCGACTGGCTCTCAAAGACATCGGAACGCCGTGCGGAACTTCGCGAGGAACATCTGAAGTTCTGGGCTCAGAACCTGCAGGAGACACACCCACTTCACTTGACCCTTGCCACGCCATCTGACCGTGAGTTGGCGCCGATGACCCAAATCGAAGCCAAGATCGGCGTTGGTGCTCTTGAGCACTACACGAACTTGATTAATGCTGCTAGTGCTACACATTTTGCAGGGTTCTTTGCCGCATATAATGTTCTCCTCCACAAGTACTCCTCTGGTCAGTCGTCGTTCGTTGTCGGCACTGCAGCCACGCAAAGGAACCTCCCCATGCTTGCTAATGTCATCGGCTTCTTCGCCAACATGCTTCCCGTGAAGACTGAGATTGACGAGACCAAGACTTTCTCAGAGTACCTTGTCGAATTCAAGAACACTTTGATTGCTTGCCTCGCTCACGATGAGGTAACGTACGAAGATATTGTTGCCCAGGGCAAATCATCATCGACGGGTCGGGGATACTTCAAGCATCTATTTGCGCCAGGTGGCATGAACATGGAAACGATCTCGCAGCTGGACTCCAACCACTTGAAGACGAAGTCTACCCTTTCTCTACCCAACGGTGAGGAGCAATACGAGTTCCTACTTACCGTCCACCCCAGATCGGGTCACGTTATCCTTCGGTTCGACAATCACCTCTACACCGAAGGTGCAGCTCGCCAGTTCTTGGATGCATATATATCCTTGGTGGAGACTCTTGGAAGTGATCCCAATGTCACGATCAAGGACATCACCGTTGTCAGCGAGTCTGAGCACGAACGCCTCGTTAAGGAACTTTCCTCCTCTTCAGAAATTGCAGTGCAGGAGACATGTCTCCACAAGCTCGTTGAGGAGCAGGCAAGGAAGACCCCCCGTTTCACTGCCGTCGAGTTTGAAGACCAATCCCTTACTTACGCTGAGCTCAACGCTACTGCGAACAGAATCGCCAGATCGCTCATCCAAGAGGGTGTGCGCCAAGGCGACGTCATTGCCCTTTGCTTCGATCGCGGAATTAGCCAGATCCTTGGTATTCTTGCAGTTCTGAAGGCTGGTGCGACATTTGTTCCTTTGGACCCTGACGACCCCACCCTTCGCAAAGAGTTGATGGTCGAGGAGTGCGGTGCCAAAGTGCTACTCACTACCTCAAATCACTCCCGTGTCTTCCAAAAGAGCTTAGCTGCGAAGGTCTTGGTGAGTGTCTCGATTCTCTAGCCACACCAAGAATGCTCATTGTGGCCCACAGATCGCATACATTGACGATGCCAACTACCAGAAACGCCTAACCAGGCTCAGCGCTGACAACTTTGAGGTTGAAGGACTTTCTCCAAGCACACTCGCTTATATCATGTAAGCGCAGCTCCCCATGTCACGCGATCACCCTTGCTGATGACTCAATAATAGGTTCACAAGTGGAAGTACTGGGAAGCCCAAGGGTGTGATGATCGAGCATCGCTCTATTTCCAACCTTGTTCAGAATTCGGGTGTATATGGCTTCCAACAAGGTGTTCGTGTGATGTCTTCGTTGGCCTACACCTTCGACCCTTTCGTTGTCGACGTTTTCGGTTCGCTTGCTTGTGGTGCAACTCTCGTCACTGGCCTCAAAGAGCTCGTACTTGGTGATATACCTATGGCCATTCGTTCTCTGCATATCAGCGTTCTTCACGTTACACCATCCATTCTTGCGGTCGTCCCCGTTGATGACTACCCAACACTTGAGACGATCGTCGTGGCAGGTGAAGCCCTTGGCAAGAAGCTCATTCAGGACTGGTCTGGCCGTGTCACCCTACGCAACATGTATGGACCCACGGAAGCCTCCGTAGATTGTACCTCGTGCCATGTTACTGGTCCTGCGCTCACTGGCGTTATTGGCCGTCCCCTTCCCAACTGCCGCATCTACATTCTCGACAAGCAACTCAAGCCGACCCCCATCGGTGTTGAAGGTGAATTGTACATCGGAGGCGTTCAGCTTGCGCGTGGCTACTTGAATCAGCCAGAACTTACAGCAGCTGCGTTCCTTCCAAGCCCCTTCATCCCTGGCGAGCGCATCTACAAGACGGGTGATATTGCACTCTACCGTCCTGATGGTAACATCGAATACTGTGGACGTGCTGACCGTCAGATCAAGCTCCGTGGGCAACGCATCGAGCTTGGTGAAATCGAAGACACCATCGCCAAATATTCCGCAGTCAAACGTGCCGCCGTTGTCATTCGCACTGTCCAGGATGCGCCTGCTATTGTCGCCTTCGTCGAGTTCAATAATGTGGCTGAAGGGCATCTTGAGGAGGAGAAAGAAGCATTGAAGGTCTTCGTTTCGGAACGCCTTCCGCGGTTCATGTACCCGTCGCTCATCGCTGTCCTCCCTCAACTGCCATCTTCGCGTAGTGGCAAGATTGACCGCAATGCACTCAAACTGATGATCCTCAAGGCATTTTCACCAGACTTGAACACCGATATGGGCACACCCTCTGGCGACGTCGAAGTCGAGCTGATGAACATCTTCAGCAAAGTTCTCAAGGTCGATAACGGCACCTTTGGTGTCAACCACGACTTGTTCGCCGTTGGTCTCAACTCCCTCATGGCGGTTCAAGCAGCTGGCATTATCTCCAAGACTTTCAGTGTCCACATTGGTCTCAACAACGTCTATCTCAGGTATGCGTCCCTCCTGTTTGCCCTATTTGTATTCTAATCTACTTCCAGGCCAACCATCCGCGAGTTGGGTACCCTCATCGTCGATGCTATGGGTAAAGACTCGCGTGCCATCATGGAGGCCGAGGACGCAGACGCAGACTTCCTCATCGAGTTCCTGCCTATCAAGAAGAAGGGCGTTAAGCCTCGATTCTTCATCGTCCACGATATTACTGGCATGGCTACTCCATTCATGCGTCTCGGTGCATTCATGCCCAATGAGATGTACGCTATCGGTGACAAGCACTTCGGCTCGGAAACTGGCTTCGGTTCGATCGATGCTATGGCTGAGCACTACATCAGCCTCATTAAGGGTGTACAGCCAGAAGGCCCCTACATCATCGGTGGCTACTCTTACGGAGGTTCGGTTGCCCTCTGCATGGCCGCCAAGCTGGCCAAGCGTGGAGAAGAAGTCGCACACCTCGTCTTGTTCGACCCTATTTACATCCCGTCCTCGGAGCGTCAGGGTCTGAAATCGACTGACTGGACACAACGCTCAATTAACCGCATCACGTCTAACTTCCCTGACATCGGCGAGAAGTGGAAGAACAAGCTCCGCGTCGAGATCCGAAAGAACTTGGAGTCAATGTTC
This sequence comes from Scleroderma bovista, assembly GCA_037178675.1. Classification (NCBI taxonomy): domain Eukaryota; kingdom Fungi; phylum Basidiomycota; class Agaricomycetes; order Boletales; family Sclerodermataceae; genus Scleroderma; species Scleroderma bovista. The sequence goes on along the minus strand of JAYMGJ010000134.1, from coordinate 66,896 downwards.
GACTACGAGGCTGACTTCTACGACGGCCCCACTACGCTCGTCGTGCCAAAAGACAGGTCATGGTACCGCAGTGGCGCCGCCAGCGATTTCGACACTGGTGCAGATGATCACAATGGTTGGGACGCACGTATCAAGAACCTGGACATGAAGATCGCCGCTGGTTCTCATGACACCATGTTCACCCCCGCACACGTCAAAGTGCTCGCAGCAGTCGTGAAAGACATCATTTCAGCTGTTCCAGGTGTTGACGTCGTAAGTCCCAGTCTTCGTCTGCAACCCATGATTGTCGCTCAAGGTCTACTTTCTATAGGTGGACACGCCATCGCCCAAGACAAAAAAAGTATCAAGAGTCAAGGCAGCATGAATGATGCTACTAGACTTCCAATGATATCATTCGCCTACGATACCCATATCCATACTTATGTACATTTCAACATTTACGGCTTATATAGTAAGGACACTAGATCATATACACGTGTATTATAGAACACAATGCTGCAAGGGACATTCCATTCCAAAATGCAACGTTTGTGCAATGCTTCATACAGCGTGGAAATAACGCTCCAATTCAAGTCATAGTAATTGGGGAATGTAAACTTGACCAGCAACTTCGGACGTTGCATGTTTTTCCTCCCCTCGAGCCATGTAATCAAACCCCTTAGAAATTTCATGGAGCGTTCGCTTGGTCTATGTACTGTCAAATTTTCAAGATTCGGCCAGTAATCGGGATTTGGAATGTTTCCTGGCTGGAATACTGACATCATCACATCCCAGTCCAGGTCCATGTGACAGACAGCAGGGAATGACGAACAGATATCCTCACCATCATAGTCCCCAATCCTTGGGTCCCGTGGGTGAAATGTGAAGTGGGAGAGGTTGGGAGCCACGATAGCGCGTATCAGCATTTTTGTACGGGAAACGTTGCATAGTATGAACCTTTTGAGGAGTGGAAAATGGAGACTATTTGGATGTAGATTCAGGTCACCACCAGAACCGGAGAGCGAGAGCGTTGTGAGCTTCTGGAGTGAGACGTGCTGAAGAATTGGCGAAGAATCTTTGTTACCGAGATCAAAGGCAAAGGACGTGAGGCTGGGTGGAATTAGGAAATCCAAAGAAAGAATAAATCCTTTTTCAAGGTCTAGATGTTGTAGTTGAGGACACCTCTCAGAATAGAACTGCAGAAATTTGCCCGTTGAGCATGAAGGAACACACTCGACAGAAATATGTGTGAGGGAAGGAAAGACACTGTGTTCCATTCTCTTCAATAATGAAGATAAGACGGGGCCATGGACGATAAGGCTGCGCCAGCGTTGGGCGCAATTAACGAGGATGTCCAGCGATGCGCGGAATGTCTGTGTGATGCGTTGATCGCAGATCTCAATGTCAAGGGGAGATTGACAACTTCTAGTTACGTGTGCCTTCACGAACGATTTGCTCCATGTTGGATGCAGCCTGATTGTAGACCAGAACCTCGGGGTGCCCAGTACCATTTCCCTCCAGTGGCGTGATACACTTGCCAAATTTCTCTGCCAATGACGATATATGTCGCATGATGAGAACGCGAGAACGTGTGGATCGATAGAAAGCTCTAAGATCCTCAAAAGGAGTTCATTGGGAAGACGATCGATGGGAGCATGCATTCGTCTGATTAGTTCGTCCAATTTAGTTTTCTGTGCTCGAACAGCAATGCGGACATTGCAAAGTTGTGCTATAAGCTCTTGCTCTTCTGTGCTCGAACAGCAATGCGGACATTGCAAAGTTGTGCTATAAGCTCTTGCTCTTGTTTCTCCAACCGTGCCAATTCAACACGCACTTCCGTCAGTTCATCCATAGTAGGAGGTTTACTAGCAGAATCTAATTGTGAGGATCGGCAAATAATCCGACGGAAAACACTTACCGTGTACACTGGAAAATGGGGTTTCGTCCAATGAGTGGCAGCGCGGGGACCCCTTAAATGTTCATGGGTCAGCTCACAAACAACAGCAAACCCCAGTGACTCTATGATACACAGGGGAATGAACGTGAACCCCTGACCCAGAGTCAGCCCATTGATGCTGGGATATAGGCTATCCAGCAAGTTCGTGCAGACCATACAAGCCATTGCTTTCTGCTCTCTCATCAGACCACCTTGTTTACAGGCTTACATAAGTATTCCAGGTGGAAAGTGAAGACGCATGTTCCGTCTACCCAAGTGGCGGCCTCAAAAATGTGATGTCGTTCAGAGTCCTGCTCGGATAGGTGGAACAGTCGACCCTCCGTAACCAATCGTCGAGATGTTGATTCGTCCTGGGTAAGCAGCAGACCAAAGAGAGCGATGCGACATGAACCTCGTACTGATACAAGACGGAGTTACGTCCGCCTGGAATAGTGGCGACTGTAGAGGGTCGGGCCGACTGTTTACAGTAATGAGATCAGCAACACCCGAATGGTATGACAGATGCTCAACCCCGCCAATAATTCGGCTTCATGAATAGCATCGGGGTGACGACTGCTTTTCCCGCACGTAGGCCATGACGATGTTTTCGCCGAGTGTAGGTGACGGGATTCCAGACGTTACTTTTTTCCTGCGGAAAAGGCCTGGTAAGGCCACGCAGACGCATCTCAGTGGACAATTGATTCACCGATGCCCGCTGAGTCCTTTTCAGAAAGTGCGAAGAATTGTGCGCTCTACATAAAACGAGGTCAGCTATAAAGAAAGAGAGTACGGAACGAGCGGCCAACGACTCGCAGGAGTTCCGTCAACTACTAGGCCAACACGCCGTCTTGGAGGGCCATCTAAGATCTTTGACGTGATTACGAACACTATGAACACCCTCTGCACCGATAAAACCTCCAGAATCTCTCCAGTCCCGGTTACCTTCGTAACTAGTAGTAAGCATGGACCCAATCTGGGAGACCGAAGACCCAGCCTCGACCTATCCTCGTCGAGGTCATTTCTATACAGGCACATAGCGCAGACTGTGGCGTACCTGCCTGGGCGACTGAGAGAGAAGCTGCGTCACTTCTACGCTCTGTGCTGAAGGGATAGAGATCTGGCAAGTGCACGCTCACTTGAGTTCCATTCTTCCAGCTTTTCCTGCGACGTCCCTGACCCTCCTTCCCGCGAGTCGCACATCTCTTTTTGTTCGACTCTATCTAGCATCTACATCCTGTCCTCGGAACGCCAGGGTCTGAAGTCGACTGACTGGACACAACGCCGCGTCAATTGACCGCATCGTGTCCAACTTCCATGACTCATCGGCGAGAAGTGGAACATGCTCCACGTCGAGATCCGAAAGAACTTGGAGTCAATAGGGGAATTCACAGTTCGTTTTCGTTGGCCGTTTTCGCGCCGTTTTCAATTTCGTTTTCGTTTTACCTACTTGAAAACGGAATGAAAACGTTCCTCCGTTTTCGTTGGTCGTTTTCACTGGTCCTGCTGACTCATCCTGGCGGACTCTGAATCACGTGTCTGTGGTGCCAGTGCGCATGTGTTACACCCCACGCATTCGCACATTCTCTTAATTACTTTCCCTCCTTTGCTTCTTCTATCTATGCCTCGTATTAAGCTGAAGTCAGCATCTCATGTTCCAACAAGTTCACCTCAAAAATCACCACCAAAGAAGGCTAGTAGAAGCCTGAGCAAATCTCGACCTAAATCTGAGCCAGAAAAAGAGAACGAGATGGCTAAATCAAAAAAGCGCAGTGTTCTTGTGCTGTAGGTCTTGTGTGTCACGTCCCTGCAGCTACTGACTGGCAGCAGATGGAAAAAACAGCCTGAACTCACTGATGAGCTGCTCACCCTTGTGGAGAGTAACATGAAGTGGATGGTGGCATTTGGCTTCGACAAGTCATCTGCTAGTGGCGGGCTCACGATCATTGAGTGCTGTACTCAGATTGCCCGTGCCCTTTTCATTACGGACAAGCCTGATGCGCTGTTTGAACCAGCGGACCTGAAGAAGCTGACAGAAGCTGACAAGAACCGAATTTCAAGGTGAGTGATGTAGTCTGTTTCTTTTAATGACATTTTGAGTATTTGCTAGTCTTCGTACTACTTATAATGAATATCGCAAGCAGCTTGGTGAAACTGGGCATGGTCTTGTTGTTTCGGACTGTGAACATGAGATTACACCTGGTTCAGAGATCGCAAATATTTATGGTATATCCTGTGAATGTGTTCTTGATGATCCTTACAAGATGTTGTTAGATCTCATCAAGGTGAAGTTTCCGTGGTATCGATGGATGCATGAGCTTGCAGGGACAAGCCCTGTGGCCAGTCGTGTGGCTGTAACAAACAGTACATCTTCTCTTGACCTCTCCATCCTTAATCGAGAGAATGAGGGTGATGTCCAGGATGAAGATGAGGACATTGAGGAGGTATGTTGTCACCCTTTACTTGATCTGTAACTGATTTAATTCTTTTAGAACTCTGTTCGTGACTCCTCACCTTTGGATAACTCCCATCTTGGGTCTCCAAAGTTGGACATTGATTGGCCTCTTAGTGAAGAAGAAGTGACTACTCCTATCATCAGCAACATGACAATTTGTCTGATTGTCTGAAAGTGTCTGACATGTCTGACAGTGTCTGGAATCAGACACACTAGACTGTCAGCTGAACAGATGGTTAGATAGTAAGTGCTTACAGTAATTTAAGATACATTCAGACAATCAGACACAGGCAGAGGCTCAGTGTGTCAGCTTTCCAGACTATCCAGACACTTCCAGATAGACAGATGGTAAGTGGGTCAGTGCTTTACACTGTTCAGGCACTGCCAGACAGAAAGTTGGTAAGTTGCTCAGCTGTCTGCATTGCCCAGACACTTCAAGAAAGCCAGATGGCAAGTGAGTCAGTTCTCTCCACTTTTCAGACACTCACAGATAGGCAGATGGCAAGCAAGTCAGATCACTCCACTTCTCAGACATCCCCAGACAGCCAAATGGTAAGTGAGTCAGCTCTCTCCACTATCCAGACACTCCCAGACAGTCAGATGGTAAGTGGGTCAGCTCTTTGCATTGTCCAGGCACTGCCAGACAGAAAGTTGGTAAGTTGGTCAGCTGACTGCATTACCCAGACACTTCCAAACAGTTAAGATGGCAAGTCAGTCAGCTCTCTCCACTGTCCAGACACTCCCAGACAGCCAGATGATAGGCAGATGGCAAGTAAGTCTGCTCACTCCACTGCTCAGACACTCCCACATGGCCAGATGGTAAGTGGGTCAGCTCTCTGCACTGTCCAGGAATTTCTGGACATATAGTTGGTAAGTTAGTTAGCTGTTAGTGTTGTCCAGACATTCCCAGACAGGCAGATCATAAGTGAGACAGCCTCTAGACTGTCCTGACACCAATCAGACCACCCAGACCAGTCAGAGTGATCAGTCCACCTCAGATCAGTCAGACCAGTCAAGTGTCAGACCATCCAAGGCTGTCAGCCTGTGTCAAGTCCGGGTCTACTCCGGTAGGGGGTCCGGTCAAGTCCAGACGGAAACGGACGAAGGAAGAGGGCAGAGGGCTGGACAAGAGATTAGTCCAGCCAGAGTTGGTGACCACTTGGATTCAACGACTAAGGACAACGAGCGTTGATCCCTTGCGTAGGTTCCGGTCAAGAAGAGGAGACGGAGACGGAGACGGACAAGAACAGGAGTAGATGACTATGGTTGATTTCAGACTGAGGAGTACAGGATAATCTACAGGGTACTTATACTAAGTGCAAACTAGGGTCGAGTATTTACAGTGACAAGTAAACATCCTAAACAGCGGACAAGGGATAGCCAGAGAAAGTACTAGGTCAGGTCCGATGAAAATAAAGTCAGGTCCGGGTAAAATAAACCAGGTCCGGTGAAAATGCTACAAGGTATAGGATATATCGAGTTCATGGAGAACTCATGTCAAGACAGGGTAAATGGTGAAGTGTGGTAACGAGCAAATGGAGCATAGACCAAGGGTCATACTTAACAGAGGGTTAACTGCGTGAGCGCAACCGGAGTAAGTGTTGAGCAACCGGAGTTGAGCTGTAGAGCTGCGATGCGACCGGAGTGACCAGATAAGACCCGGAGTTGGGTATGGTCGTAACAGCCTGTCAGATTGTCCAACTAGTCAGGCCAGTCAGATCAGTCTGAGTGGTCAGACCCCCCAGGCTGTCAGGCTGTCAGAAAGTTCAGACCAGTCAGACTAGCCAGACTGATCAGACCCCTCAAACAACCAGACAAGTCAGATAAGTCAGAGACTTAAGACCACTCCAGACAGGTCAGAGTAGTCAGAGTAGTCAGACCCCAGCAGACTGTCAGACTGTCAGGCTGTCCAGACCAGTCAGGCCAGTCAGGCCAATCAGACCCCAAAGACAGTCAGACCAGTCAGACCCCAAAGACAATGTATTGGTCAGACAGTAAGTTAGTCAGACTAACCAGATGTCAGAGTATCAGACAGTCCAGACCAATCAGATCAGTCAGACTAGTCCAAGTGGTCAGACACCCTCAGGCTGTCAAGCTATCAGAGAATCTGCACAAGTCAGACCAGTCTTACCAATCAGACCAGTCAGTCAGATCAATTAGACCCTCCAGAAAGTCAGGCCAGTTGGACCAGTAAGAGATTTAAGACCACTCCAGACAAGTCAGACCATTCAGAGTGGTCAGACCCTCCCAGACTGTCAGACAGTCCAGACCAATCAGGCCAGTCAGGCCAATCAGACCCCAAAGACAATAAGTTGGGCAGACACCTAAGACTACCCAAAGCAGTTAGAGCAGTCAGACCCCCAAGACAACAAGTCAGACAGACATTGAAGGCCACTCCAGACAAGTAAGACAAGTAAGACCAGTCAGAGCAACCAGACTGTCAGACTATCAGACAGTCCAGATCAATCAGACCCCCCCCCAGGTAATAAGTCACTCAGAAAGTTAAGACCACCTAGACATGTCAGAGCAGCCAGATTCCCCAGACAGTAGGTCAGTCAGATCAATTAGACCACATACTAGGTTGTCAGACTATCAGAAAGTCCAGACCACTCAGACCACTCAGACACCCAGCCATGGCTGGTTGCTGTTATTGCACATTCACTCACATCTTTCCCTGCAATCTATCCATGCATTATTGTGGCTGGGTGCCTGGTGCAAGTTAGCCCTGTGTAAGCCTGGCATCCTACTAACAGCTTACTACTAGATGTCTGTGCATGCTACCTGGACAGCTGTCTCAGAACCCCAGCTCTCCCAGACCATTCTAGAAGTACTTGCACAAGCCAACAGTACCCATACCTTTACTACCTGTACTTAGTTTTCAACCACCTTCATTCATTCAATGTTTATGTTAATTAATTTATATTCAATTATGTACAGTACAAAGAATAAATATTGTATACTAATGGGGGTCCTTGTCAACACAGGGTGGTTGCTATCATTGTCGTGTTGGTGGTGGCTTGTCCAGGCGGTGGTCGCGTCGTCGAGGCAAGTGGTGGGGTGACCACAGTGGCCATGTTATCATTACTGGTGGTGGCCGCGTCATGGATGCAGGTGGGTGGTAGTCACTTCGTCAGTGCAGGTAGTGCCCGCGTCATCGTCGACGATGATGGGGTAGTGGTGGCGGCCGCATCGTTGACGCAGGTGGGGTAGTGGTGGCAGCCGCATCGTTGACGCAGGTGGGGGTGGTCGCGTCATCGTCAACGACAGTGGTGGGGTGGTGGTGATGACTGCGTCGTCAACGTAGGTACTAGGGGGTGGTCGCGTCATTGTTGACGACGGTGGGGTGGTGGTGGTGACCGCGTCGTCGACGCAGGTGGACGGTGGTCGCATCGTCGTCGTCGATGGTGGTGGGGGGGTGGTGGTAGCCACGTCATCGTCGACGACGGTGGGGTGATGGTGGTGACCGCGTCGTTGTTGTCGACGGTGGTGACCACGTCATCGTCAACGCAGGTAGGTGGTCACGTCGTCAATGGAGGGGGTGGTCGCATCGTCGTCGTCGACGGTGGTGGGGTGGTGGTGGCCACGTCGCCGACGCCAGTGGTGGTGGTAGTCGCATCGACGGCGCTTGTGGTAGGGTCTTTGTCGTTGTCATCGACACAGGTGGTGGTGGTGTGACACGTCGACAACGCTGGTGGGCGTCGTTGTTGTCGCCATCGACGCTGGGGATCGTGGCGGGGGATCGTCGTCGGTGGCCACGTCAGTAGTGCGTTGACGGGGGTGGCGAGTACTTACCTAGGTGGTATATTACTTTGTTTTGTTGTTGCGGAGGAGACTTGTCTAATTTTTGAAGTGTTGTGATTACAAATCACAATTTGTAATCACAACACTTCAAAAATTCTCCGAAGTCCCTCTCCCTTACCACTATCCTTCACCACCACCACCACCACCACCACCACCACCACCACCACCACCACCACCACCACCACCACCACCACCACCACCACCACCACCACCACCACCACCACCACCACCTCCCATGACGACGACGGTGACGGCGACAGCGATGCCGTCGTTGACACCAGGTACGCAGTTCCCCCACCAGCCACCAACACTGACGACCACGACAGCCCAGTGTCGACCGCATCAACCTTCACCACCCCCAATGACGACGACGACGCCCACCAGCGTTGTCGACGCGACCACCACCCCCACCTGCGTCGACGATGACGCGGTCACCACCCCCACCTGCATCACCCCCACCTGCGTCACCACCACCACCCCACCACCGTCGACGATGACGTGACCACCCCACCTGCGCTGACGACGCGGTCACCACTACCACCCACCACCGTTGTCGCCGATGACGCGACCATCCCCCACCTGCGTCGACGACGCGGTCACCACGACCACCTACCACGATGACGCAACCATCCCCCACCTGCATCGACAACGTGGTCACCACGACCACCCCACCATCGTCGTCGACGATGACGCGACCACCTCCCACCTGCATCGATTACGACGTGGCCACCACCACTACCCCACTGTCGTCGTCGACGATGGCGCGACCATCCCCCACCTGCGTCGACGACGCGGTCACCACCACAACCCCACCGTCGTCGACGATGACGCGACCACCCACTTGCGTCGACGACGCGTTCACCACCACCACCCCATCACCGATGACGACGACACGACCATTCCCCAGTGTTGTCGACATGACTGCTCCCTGTTGCTGCTGCTGCCGGCTAATATTATTTCAATAGTAGCAATGTATAATTTGATAGTAGTAATATAATAATAATAACATTCAATGTACTAGTGTAAATGATTCTGCTGCCCATTATAAGTCTGTCTAATATAAATATTTGATTGGCTGATAACCTCATCTACTGCACATACGATAGTCTGATGATCTAAGCATATGCTAAGCTGGAACCTCTGATATTCTGATTTACTGAGTAGCCAAGTATCTGAGCTTACTGATTTTCTGACAATCTGATGTGGTCTGAACATCTGGGAATCTGAGGATATGCTAAGTTGAAATCTCTGAAATTCTGATATACTGAGTGTCTGGGTGTCTGGGTGGTGAGATTTCTGCACACATGATCTTCTGAAAAGGTGGTGGTCTGATCTGGTCTGAAGATCTGGGGGACTGACAATATACTGAGCTGAAACCTCTGATATTCTGATCTTCTGAATGTCTGAGTGTCTGAGACTTCTGCATACATGATCTTCTGACAAACTAGCAGTCTGACTTCCTAAAGGTCTTGGGATCTAAGAATTTGCCAAGCTGAACTTCATCTGGCTAGCTGCTGGTCTTATATGTTTCATTTCCTGTGTAGCTAGTAGCCTTATTGGCTGATATGTCTGATGATCTGAAAATCTAGCTAACTGACTGGTTTTAAAAGAATTATTGACTAAGTGTCTGGCTAACTGATGGTCTTATATGTCTTATTTCCTGTCCAGCTAGAAGTCTTATTAACTGATATATCTGAAATATATTATGGCCTGTGAAACTAGTAATCTTACTAGCTGATATGTCTGAAAGCCTGAGGGTCTACCTAACTGAGTGGTCTTATATGTCTTATTTCCTGTCCAGCTAGAGGTCTTATCAGCTGACATGTCTGAAAGCCTGAAGGTCTGGCTGTCTGGCTGTCTGATTTCAGACACCACCTCGTGCTGATGGTCTGAAATGGTCTGACTGGCTGATGTGACTTATTTATCTGAACTGTCTGATTCCAGACACCCCAGACACTGTAAGTCAGTTCAGACAAATTGTCATGTTGCTGATGATGGCCACCCCTGTTCCCAAGGTGAAGCATGATTTGAAACGTCCTGCCTCACCCTCCATAGGCCAGTCTTCTGTTAAGAAAAAGAAGACCCTTCAGGAGCTTGTGGAGGGGGAGCGTGCAGCTCGACTGCAGATGACTCTTTATACTTCCAAGGAGAAGACTAAGCGGGAGCTTATCAAGAGGGAGGCTGCACATAACACTGCACTTGAGATCGAGCAACTTTGCCTCAAGCATCAGCAGAAGGAGGCAGATTGTCAGCGAGCTCATGAGCTCATGATGATGGACAGGCAGATTAAGCTTGAGCAACTCCAAGCTGGGATTGGCTCTACTAGTATGCCCCCTTTTGCTCTTGATCCTCAACTTTCCAAATAGCTTCTTCATTGCTGACTATTCAAAAAATTCAATTAAGCTTTTCTTTGGCTCTTTTCTTTTAATTTTCCCCTCCAATCATTTAATATCCCTTGACTCTTCCTGTTCTTCCTCTATTCTCCCTGAATTTGCTTCCCTTTCAGCATACTTTTTAGCCTCTTCATACTAATTTGGATGCCATCACAATAGAACACATTTTCTGAATAATTCTCCCCCCCCCACACACATCTTCTATTAGCTAGGATTTGTTCTACTTGTATACCCTCCTCTGCTATTGATCCCCAACTTTTCAAATACTAATTTCATCACTGACTATACAAAAATTCAAATAGGCTTTTCTTCAGTTCTTCCCTTTTAATTTTCCCCTCCAGTAATTCAATATCCCTTGACTCTTCCCTTTCTGCCTCTATTTTCCCTGCATTTGCTTCCCTTTCTGCATACCAATCAGCATACCTTTGTGCTTCCTTCTCTATAATTTTAATTCCATTTTGATAGAATGTATCAGTTGAGGTGTTGATGCCAGTTTCATGCCCTGTTGCAAATGCATGCAGATGGATACAGGAGATGATCCACAGCACTGCATATTTGATATGATCCTCATTGTTAATGTTGACTCGAAGCCCATGCAGAGATGACCAGCGCCCCTTGATAAATCCAATACAGTGCTCAGAGCAGATGCGTATATTTGAGACATAATAATTATGAGTCTTGTTCTCAGGAATATCTTTCTCTGGTCTGTAAACATAAGACATGGAAATATAGTACACTGGATACTCATGACTTACTTTTTATAAGGTGCTTGACACCAGATATGCAGAGGGTAGGCAGAATCACCCCATAAAAATTCCTCATTATCCAATAGGATGTTATGGTCCTTTGCAATGCGAGTATCAGAGAAGGCAGTGGCATCATGCTGGCTACCTGGCAAGCCAACTGCATAGTCAATGATCTGAAGATCAGGGGTTGATACAACCTTGAAAATGATAAGAAGAATGAAGGATCAAAGGTAATCTAAAGATGACATACCTGGACATTGAGTGAATAATTGGACTTCCGATCAAACCAGGTATTTCCATAAAAGCCAGGATGGGCATGCAAGGGTATTAAGGTCCCATCAACCATGCACCAACCATCCCGCCATGCAGGACAAGAATGCTCTTCCACCCAGACCTTGGCTTTCTCCTTCATGTCATCATCAGGCCAGTGCAGGGCAGATTGACAAAATTGCTCTGAACATACTGCCTTCATGACACAGTTAGTCACCAGGCATACTGTACCATAACCAATGCCAGCCCAGAGAGCAACCTTGACTGTTGTTGCAGCATTCCCATAGTGACGAAAGCGATAGAGAGCAATGGCAATCTGGTCTTGTACTGCCATTTGCTCTATATGGGCCTGGTTGTGAAATATGGGATCCACCTGAAGGGCCTCGACTAGAAGGTCAAAGCATGCTGGAGTGACACCAAGATGAGATCTGAAAATCTCTGGACGATTGGCCTTCCAATCAGTAAGGAGTAGTTGCAAGTTGGCACTTGTCTTCTTGATAGGGCCACAATCAGTCAAGTAACGCTGCATATACAGCCCTTGAAGGGCAGTTAACACAGTATCACTGGCTGATAAGCCAGGCAAGCTTTCATCAGATGATTCTGAGCTTAAGCTCTCAGAACCAGAGTCAGAAGAGTCAGAAGAGGTTGGGGGATCATGGGACTCAGCCAGTAGAGTAGCCAGGTAGACATCAAGAAGGGTTTCTGCAGCTTTCTGCCTCTCTGTGGTACGAGGCATAGTGGTTTCTGATAAGGTGTGATTGTGATCTCGGAGATTTCTAGCTACTACATATTCAAACTCCGAAAATGTTGTTGTGCTACACGCCTAAATTAGGAAACCCATTAAATAACATTTAACGGAAATTATTATGTTGTCATGTGTTTGACGTTAAATGGACCTACATAGAGTAAACCAAGCTGATTTGGGTAATTATTCAACAGGCACAAATTCAGGTATGTACTGCTGACACAAGATTTCTGAGGCTCGTCTGAGGTCAGAGATTGGTTCCACATTTATGCGCGCGACATAGCTGTGCACATGAGATGTAATATTCAGTATATATTTCTTTGCTGGGGTCATACCTATGCTTGGTACAATGCTTAGTGCAGGTTATATTCAATGATCAGCGAGCATTAATGGCTCATTTATTGGACATTCATCTTAATGTTAAGTACAGAATGAGGTTTGGGCCTAGTGCTCTAAGTCAGTAGTACATCACTCAATCCAAACATGTAGGATAGACAACAATGTATTATGGCATTGACACGAACAAATGTATCAGATACAGAATACAAGCTACAAGTCTGAGAGAAGAGACATGGAGAAAAAAAAGGTAACAGCGTCTGCAAGCTCGTCCCAAATATACTGACGGACGGACTGAGAAAACTGCGCTCCCTGGATTGGAAGAGATAGATCTAAATCCTCTACCCATGCAGAAATGAAGGTACCTCGCATGGGGATGCGTGAGTCCCACTCAGGCCATTCACCAAATGGAAAGGACAGAAATGCAGCGACAAAAGCCATCCAAAAAAATTCACGAGCCAGAACGTAACAAGGCATTTCTTCCTCATGCGAACTTTGGACCAAGACAGACTGGATAAGCATTGCGAGTTCGGCCCATGCTTCGCCACTTTGACGGTCAAAATGGCGTGGAAGTGGAAGAAAGGGGAAGGAGTCCTGACGAAAAGGCATCAGACTGACGAAGGTGCTGTGGATGTACAAACTTACCAGTGACAAGGCGGTACTAATAGTCAGTGGCGAACGCTCCGTTTGTGCAATTTTCTCCTCTTCAATAATCGGCCGAATGTTGAAGTATTCATCTGGAAGCTTCATGGATACTTGAATTGGCTGAAAAAAGTGCTTGTCAGATAGTAGAAAGATAAAAAATTGAAAACATACCACACATTCAGGTAAAGGCGCTACATGCGGTTGTACATTTCCACGGAAATGTACAGAGAGAGTGATGGGATCCAGACAAAGTCCTCCAGAACTTTGAATGGTATTGACAACAAATGTTGCCATGGGTGGTTGTGGGCTGAGCACTGAATGCTGAGAGGTGGAATGGAATGGAGCGCAATGGTTGAAACACAGTCACGTGACTTCTGCCAACACTATGACACGAGCACCGCGCATGCACAGGAGCCTGGTCCGTGCATCAACCTCATGGCAGATGTGGAGGAAAGCTGTGGAAATGCAAAGTATTGCACTTCTCCAGTCCTCCTTCATGTCTGCTACACTTTGACAGTCCTCAGTTGCCATTCCCAATGCCAAAGTCATCCAAAAACTGCCAGGGGCTTCTGGATCCAGAGGGTATGACATTTATTCTTGAAATATAACTGTAACCACTGATAGAATTTAGTTTTTATTGAATTAAATGGTACTGGAGAGGTTGTATGCCGTGCTTGCCCCAAGCGTGGTGGTGCATTCCTCAAAATGCTCTCCTGCCATGTCAAAGGCCACTCTGAATTAAAGAAACACAAGAAATGTGTTCAACATATAAAGGAAAGGTCCACAAATTTTACTCCTACTGCTGTGTTGGGCTCGAATCCATATGGCTCCAAATACCAGGTCATATCAATTGACCCAAAGCTGGGACAGCTGGGCCACCCAGATGAGAGCCAATCCCCTCCAAATCTTGATATGGAAGTTGATCCTGTTGAATACCCAGTGGAAAATCTTTGGGAAGACTTCAGGACAGAGCACATGTATGAGTTCACAGACTATTTTGAGGAGATGCAAGGCAAGATGGAACGTGGGGAGTCTCTCCTAAATTGCATAATGCAGCCTCTTGGTGAGGAGCTGGGACTTGAGACAGATGAAAGTGATTATGGAGGGGATGATGAAGATGAGGATCCACCTCATAATATGTCAGGTGTGTATATTTTTGAATTAATGGATAATTTGCTGATTGTTTATTTCTTAGCAGGAGCTGCAAATAATCTCCATGAAGGTCATGTGCAAATTGGTCAGGGTGGGAATAGCTCTCCTGGAATGCCATTCTATCCCTGGAAATCAATGGGTGTAAGTGATTCATATTGTCTATTAAATTGGACTAACACATATTAAATAGGATTTTGCAACACATCTTCTATTCAGCTCTTCTCACCTTCACTTTTCACAAGCACAAAAGCAGGCAGTGTTAGCTTGGGCAAAAAAACTAGGTGCAACAAATGTCCCATCCCTGTATGGACTTCAGAAGACCTCTGCAAACATATTGAAGCTCCTTGGAAACCCAACAGAGCAGATCACTGTGCCCTCTGGTAATACTTTTTATTTGAATGCTATTAGCAAGGCTATTGCAATGGTAGATAACTTGATCTAGATATTAAAACAGATATCTAATAATTTTTTTGTTCTAGGATTTTGCAAATCCCCTCACCTGCTTCACAATGCAAGATTATCCTGAAGATGGCCAAGGTCACATGTCACAGGTTCATCATGGACAGAAAATGCTTGAAGAACTTCCTGATGGGCTGGCCCCCCCATCTGTTCGTGTCAACCATGACATATATTTTGTCAATGAGTTACTTCAGCAATCCTCAAAGCAATACTTCACTCCCAAGAAATTTTTTCAGGCAAAACTAGGCCCCACCTCAGAGACAGAGGTGCTTGCTTTAGGGCATAAAGTATCTTGGACTGAAGTGAGTTATCTAACATATCTTCTGGTGAGAGCCTTGTATATTCATGGGCAACTGCACACAGGTGGGTTTTGCTGTTGACCCAAAACAAATTATCACTCCTATCTCAACATTTTCACAGACATTTGAGGACATCTCCAGCCACCCAACAGAGTTTTCAGTGGGTTTCACAGGTTAGTGAGCCAACTATAATAATAAATACACATCACTAAATATATTTATATCAGCATCTTCTGCTCACCATGCAAAGCTGATGCCAAACCCATTGCGGGTGAAGTCAGGAGGGAGGATGGTACTCACTGTCCCCCTCATAATCTTCATGGATGATGTCTCAGGCAATGTATCAAAGCAATGGAACAAGCATCATGTTGTGTACATGTCAAATGCATCAATGCCTCGTGAAATGCTGGAGAAAGAGTTCTGTGTACGATTTGTGTCGTCATCACCTCATGCTGCTCCTCTAGAACTTATGCAAGGAGTAAAAAAGTCTATACAGTAAGCCATTTCCTTATTTGTTATTGTGCTTTCATTGATTATGAGAAATCATAATAGAGAAGCAGCAGATAGTGGTATTATTACCTGGGACTGCAAGTATGAAGAGGAAGTAATGGTTATCCCATATGACCATTTCCATGGTGGGGACAATCCAATGCAAGCAGAGGAATGCAGTCATGGAGGTCTCAAATGCAATTATTTCTGCCGGACATGCAGAGTGGGTGGTACAAATGCAGAAAAGAGGACTGATAAAGGATATACTGATCTTTTCAAAGTCAGTAATATTATATATTGCAAGTGCTATTCTGACATTTATTTAGTGTGGAGAATTACGGACACCAGAAGGAACACTGGCTGAAATCAAGGAGCAAATAAGACTGTCAATGCTGTCAGGGGGGACTACAAAGGTCAAAGCAGAAGTGAGCAAAACTGGCACACATGATGCTGCCACTGATTCAATTATTGAACACCTCCTTGAGCTTGGAAAACGCTTAAGGAAACGCAAGGCAGGAACAGCAGCTATCCCTGAGAATGAGGTTTGTGCACAGCTCCAGCAAGAGCTTGATGCATTACTTGGTGGTCAATCTCTTGATGATCATATTAACCCTCTTCTTGGTATGGCTGGCCTCAATATCCACCAGGACACCCCCACTGAGATCCTTCACACTATTCTTCTTGGAGTGGTGAAGTACTTTTGGGGCCAGACAGTATACATTCTGGACAAGGCAAATTTTATTGGCATTTTCCAAACCCGCCTGGATTCTGTTGAGAAAGGGGGACTTGGTTCCACAACTCTTGGGGCTGATTATATTGTTCGCTATAAGGGGGGCTTGATTGGACGGCATTTCAAGAGCCTTGCACAGGTCATGCCCTATTTAATATATGACCTTGTTCCACAGACTGTCCTTGATGGCTGGAGCACCATTGGAAAGCTTATTGTTCTCCTCTGGCATACTACTATTGAGAACACTGAAACTTACCTTGTAAGTAATTATGTTTGATTTGATAAATATATACTGAGGGCAATACCACTAAGGCAACTCTATCACGTACAATTGAGGACTTCCTATCTCTCTCTGCACAATGTGCACCAAGCATTTTGCTCACCAAAGCAAAATTTCATTTCCTCCTTCATCTTCCAATGTTCATCAGGCGGTTTGGCCCTGCAATTCTTTTCTCTACAGAGAGATATGAGTCCTTCAATCATGTCTTTTGACTAGCATCTGTATTCAGCAATCGCCAGGCACCTAGCCAAGATACTTGTCACAAATTTGCTGAGCATGATGCTGTCAAGCACATTGTTACAGGAGGATACTGGAAGGATCCCATAACTATGCAGTGGGTAAGGGCAGGGGATAGTGTTTTGGAATACATGGACAAAAGTCCTGAACAACGACATCTCATTGGTCTGTCTACTACAGAGCCAAAATCTATTGGTAAGCCAATTATTATTTGTATCAAGCAATTTTTATATTCCTTTCCAAGGTGCAACTCACCTACCAACCAGTACTGTGGGGAGTAAAAGCAGAAAAATCATTCCCCCAGTAGAATGGCAGACAACCCTGTCTGCAAAAGTTGTTCCATCCACTTCAACAAATGCAAACTCATCAAAAGACCTCTTCTACAAGGTCAATTCCTTTGTTACAGTGAATAGCATCAGCAAATCCCTTATTTCGGGACAGTACTGACAGTAATTACCGTAATAGTACAGTATTTGACAGCGCTTACAGCACACGTTACCACAGGGTCCCAGTTCCATGGGAACCCAGCGCTGACACAGTACGTTTACAGTACGTGTTACATAAGGTAACTTCACAGAATTTCTCTAAGTCCCATCACTTACCCCACCCCCACCCCCACTCCACCACCAGTGGCACTGTAATAATCACACTGTCAACTGTTCATGCATGACACGGCTGCCACTCCCACACCATCACCACAGCACAATTGCACCACACAGGTGTGTCCTTTTTTCATTTACTAACTATTTTTACAGGCCTTTGCGTGCAGGGTCCGCACCTCCACCTGCATACATGTATGCCCGCAGAGTGCGATTGCCTCTGCTACTACGAGGTATGTTTATTTTTTTTATTTTTTTACTAATAAGCATTCTTACAGGTCGAGTCTGCGTGGGCACCCGCACCTGCACACCAACCACAACGCGATGATGACAACGACACCACCAATGCAACGCTGACCACCACAACCACACGACCACCACCAAATGCCGTCAACGACAACCACACTGCACCGCCGACGATGATGACACTGCCACCAACGCAACGCAAACCACCACCACCACCCTCTCCACCGTGCCAAACAACGGCGATGACAGCCACCACCGCACCCAACGGCGACACCACCACCCTCTCCACCACACCCAACGGCGACACCACAATGCCAACCACCACCACCACCCTCTCTACTGCACCAAATGGCGACGCAGACGGCCACTACCGCACGGATCGTCAACGGCCACCACCCCATCACCAGCGTCGACGATGATGACTCCAGCCCCAGTACGACACAACCACCACCGCCACTGGTGTGACGATGATGACCAGCCCCAGCACGCTACGACATGATCACCACCACCACGACCGGCGATGACACAACAATGACAACGGCAATCAGGGCAGCTGGCGGGATGGATGGCAACGACGATGACGATCAGAGCAGCCACAGGGACGGGCGGACAACGACAATGACCCTGGGCAGCCAGTGCCACCGCAGGGACAGACGGCGATTGTCTGACCTTAGAAGTAGGGACCCTCCGCCCTTTGTTTCGTGATAAAGCTGTGAGGTTCTAAAAAATGACAGTGGGAACCTTTCTCAGGACAATAATGGCAGGTGACTTATACTATGTATCATGTATTTGGGACTCAAGCGAACAGGAATGTATGTGAAAGGGAGTGGCCAATCTCTGTGACAACCCATGCTATACATTTGGAACCATTTGTATGTTCTATGTATTTCACAATAACCTAAATACCTTGGACGGAAATCACTGGGTTAGCCTTATCAGGACCCTCCCATGACCTAATCGCCGTCTGGCGTTGGGTGAACCTTACACATGATTAGGTGTGTAATGGACAAGTGAAAACAAACGAAAACAGAGTGAAAATGGGGGATGTCAAAGCAAATCAACGTTTTCAGCCTTATCCGACAACGAAAACGAAAATGAAAACAGTGTTGAAAACGGTCGAAAATGGCCAACGAAAACGAACTGTGAATTCCCCTAATGTTTGCTTACAAGGTTGACTTCTACATACAACAGCCCCACTATGCTTATCATGCCGAAGGATAGGTCATGATGCTGCAGTGGCCACCAGCGATTTCGACAAGGCTGGTGCAGATGATCACAATGGTTGGGATGCGCGTATCAAGAACCAGGACATGAAGATTGCCGCTGGCTCTCGAGTCTCATGACACCATGTTCACCCCTGCACACGTCAAAGTGCTTGCAGCAGTCGTGAAAGACATCATTTCAACTGTTCCATGTGCTGACATTGTAAGTTTTCATCCTCATCTGCAACCTACGATTGTTGCTAAAGGTCTACTTCTAGTGACTACGTGGACACGCCATCGCCCAAGACCAAAAAGTATTCAGAGTCAAGGCAGCGTGAGTGGTGCTTGACTTCCGATGATATCATTCGTTTATGATACCCATATGTGTATCTCAACACTTACTGCTCATACAAGTCATCAAAGAGCTAGTAAATCTGAATCTAAACGTGAATACCTACTATGTATGCCTTTGAAAAAGTAATCATATCAGTAATCATCGTCGTCAGATTCGTTGAAACCGTCTTCGGAATAACTATCATAACTATTATCGGAGGATATGTCCCCACATTCACATGGAACCTTTGCATTGCTTCGAACACGCCCTGTCACAAAGGCTTTGCCAATGTTGTCAATGAAACCACACTGTGGGAAGTAAACGCGCTGAAAATCAGTACCACATTTTGTTCCGGCACTGATTTTTAGTCCTACATTTTTTGTGATGCTGATTTTCAGTATCCTGAGTTTTCCAGTATGATACCTTAGAGTACACGCTATACAATAATATAATATATTATCTATGCGATGGTGGTGGCGTGGTGTCGATGCAGGTAGTCGTCGTCATCATCGTCATCATCGTCCAGGTGGTGATTGCATCATCGATGCTAGAGGTCGGTCACCTGGGCAGTGGGCAGTGTCACCATCATCATCATCTGGGTGGTCACAGTGGTCACATCATCGCTGTCATCTAGGTCAGGGTGATGGTGGTGGCAGCAGCATCATTGACACTTGTGGTGGGTCCTCCGCTGAGGCGATGGTTGCCATCATTGTTGTTGTCGTCTGGATGGTGGTGGTGACCGTGTTGTCATCCAGGTTCCAGTGGCAGTCATGTTGTCAATGCTAGTGGTGAATCATCCAGGTGGTGGTTGCCATCATTGTCATTGTCATATGTATTCATGCCATGGTACACACAAATAGAAGCATCGAGGTCCAGGAATTGAAAGATCGTCTCTGGAGGAGTCGAGTGCGCATGCAAGGACCAAGGTCTCTTCGCCCTCAGCATTGCAAGCCCTGCAGCAGTACTTATAAGCATCTTGTCATGGCAGCTGATGCCCCAGACATCATTCATTTGTCGGTACTTACATTTCCGCCCACCAGTGTTACATGTGCAGAGCCATGGTGCGTTGAGGTCAATGATAGTTGCGTTGTGAGTTGCCTTAGAGCGGCCTGGGAAAATGAGTTAGGTCACATGATAAGTTATCAATGCGTTGAATTTCAAGCTCCGCCGATTACATCTTTCCCTCGTACCACAACCACGTCTTGAAACATCCGACTGGCCGTATTCTACAACAAATATTTGTGTTGTTTGGTAATGATTTCCGTTGTCATGGATGAGTATGTGGCTCAACTTCAATTTCCAACCCAGTATTTAGCCTGATGAGTGCATTGCACTTACTGCTTACATAACATATGAAGTGAGCCACATAGTCCCGCTCCCGTTCTCGGATGACAACACTGATTCGGATACTGCCAGAGTACAAGTACATTTCAGCTACCTGTCTTTATTATCACTAAGTTATGTTCCTGCCCAGTATGCAATCTAATTGCCCCCACAGTGGGTGCTCACCAACACCTACTACTGACGGCACCTGTGGGAGGCAGTAGGCAGGTATGTTCACCTTGACATAATACACGCTTGCCCGCTTAGTGATCTGCATAGGTGAACTCGCAGGTGTCCAGACGCCAACCCACACCTGCACCCGCCAATGGCCCACACCCATGGACCCAAGGGTTTGGGTCATACCCACAGGTGGGTCGCAACCCTCAATGGGTTAACCCACACATTGACCACCACCTGCCACCATGATCCACCACTGCACTATGGCAACAACCAAAGCCCACAACCGCCCACATGCATGATGTTTCCAACTACCTACCCCTCTTGGTGACAACAACAACAACAGACACCACCACAACTTTCTGTTTTTGTTTGTTTGTTGTTATTTTGTTTCACGAACTAATAGTTAACTAGTATCCTCCTGCTGCTCTCCCTGTGCCTGCAAGGGCCGCCAATGAGGCAACATAAATGGCTAGTGCCAGTGTGGTACCACGACAACAATGACCTGGCAAAATGATGGTACAACGACGGTGGCGGTGGTGGCGGTGATGAAGTGCAACGACCACGACAGCGACAACTATGGTGATGACGGTGATGAGGCATGACCACAATGACACGACAGCGATGACGACGTATGACAAGCAATGGCAATGAGGCGTGACTGCTCTGTGCTGGATATGATAGTCAATGACCGGACAGTGACGATGGACGGTGGCGAAGGACAACAGATGTTCACGGTGGGCCTATGGCCATACCGATCGATGGCGATGATGCGATGCAGTCGAGGACGTGTGGGTGACCAATGTTGTTACGACCGGGGTGCATAGGTATAACCCTTTCAGAGGCTACTATGTGTATCCGAGACCACATGAATATATTGAACTATTCTTGATGGTTAGCTACGTGCCTGAAGATCAGTGCCAGCGTTGATGAAAATCAGCGCTAAAATCAGTGCCATTCAACGCTGAAAAGTAGTGCCAATGGCACTGATTATTAGTAGCAAAAATGATCCAATCAGTGCCACTGTTTGGCACTGATTTTGAGTACATGGCACTGATATCCAGCGCTTTTGACACTGATATCCAGCACATATGGCACTGATTTTTGGTGTGTTTACTTCCCACAGTGACCAGGGCATTCCACTGGCATTTCCTATGTAAGAACAAGTCAACTTTGACGTACTAGAGTGACAATCAGACGAAAGGCACGCACAAACCATGGTGGTCCATCTGCAGTGCTGGAGAACACAATATCAGAATGAAGACAGATATTCCCCCATTCCAAAATGCAACGTTTGTGCAATGCTTCGTACAGCGTGGGAAGAATGTTCCAATCCAAGTAGAAATCGGAGAATACAAGCTTGACCAGCAACTTTGGTCGTTGCATGTTGTTTCTCCCCTCAAGCCATGTAATCAGGCCCTCTAGAAATTCCAAAAGGGGTGCGTCTGTTTTATGTACTGTCAAACTTTCAAGATTTGGCCAGTAACCAAGATTTGAAATGTTTCCTTGCTGGAATGCTGATACCAGGACATTCCAGTCCAGGTCTATGTGACGGACAGCAGGGAATGACAAAAAGATACTCTCAGTATCATCGGTTTCCCAGAAAGCTGGGAGATATGTGAAGTAGGCAACATTGGGAGCCACAATAGCGTGTATCAGCATTTTTGCACGAGAAGCCTTGCATATGAACCGTTCGAGGAGTGGTAAATGGAGACTATTTGGATGTAGTTCTAGGTCACCACAAACACCAGAGAGCAAGAGCATTGTGATATTCTGGAGTGAGATGTGCTGAAGAGTTGAAGCATTTCTATTGCCGAGAGCAAAGGTAAAGGCAAAGGATGTGAGGCTGGGTGGGATCAGGAAACCCAAAGAAGGAATAATGCCTTTTCCAAGGTCTAGATGTTGTAGATGAGGACACCTTTTGGAATAAAACCGGGAAAATCTGCCCGTTAAGAATGAGGGAACGCGCTTCACAGTAACATGTGTCAGAGAAGGAAAGACATTATGTTCCATGTGCTTCAATAATTCAGATAAGGGAGAGCCATCGACATCCAATCGGATGGTAAGGCTACACCAACGTTGAGCGCAATCAACGAGGATGCCCACCGATGCGCGGAATGTCTGTGTGACTCCATTTTTAGCGGAGATCTCAATATCGAGAGGGGATCAAGAACTTCTAGCCACATGTGCTTTCACGAACGATTCGCTCCATTTTGGAGCCAGCTTGATTGTGGTTCAGAGTCTCGGAGATTGCAGTACCATATCCCTCCAGTAATGTGATACACTTGCCAATTCTCTCTTCCAATGATGATGTACATCGCAAGATGGGAACGCAAGAATGGATGCCTGGATGGAAAATTCGAGGATCCTCAAGAGGAGTTCATTGGGAAGACGATTGATGGGAGCATGCATTCGTCTGATTAGCTCGTCTGATTTAGTTTTCTGTGCTCGAACAGCGGTGCGGACATTGTAAAGATGTTCTATAAGCTCTTGCTCTTGTTTCTCCAACCGTGCCAATTCAACATGCACTTCCGTCAGTTCATCCATAGTAGGAGGGTTACTAACAGAATTCAATTGTGAGGATCGGTAAATAATCCGACAGCAAACACTTACTGTGTACACTGGAAAATGGGGTTTACAGCGTGGGAACCCCTTAAATGTTCTTAGTTCGAGAAAACAGCAGGTGGCAGTGCGCGGGAATGCCATGTAGGGAAGGCTGCACCATGCCTGGGAAGGCAAATGACGTCACCGACTTTAGCACTCTCACTGCTGACATGCCGTCCACCCCTGGCTCCGCGACGGTCACGATGCCGTAGTTGCTTACTCGACTCGAGGGGCTGCTGACGCAAAGGGAAGCCATACGTGACAGGGTGACAGGATCCCCCGTGAATGGAAGGAGGCACACACACGAGGTTCGATATTTATTGAACAGGCTTGTCATACTAAACAGCAGTAGTATTACTAGTAGTAGTCATGGTCACAGTAGTTTAGTGAATGGAGCGGTCCTGGAAAAAAAGAAAAAAGAGGAGTTTAGGGATGGTTGCGCGCCATGAATAAATGTGCAGAACATAAGAGAAGAGGAAAACGAAACGAAACGATGCTGCGATGCAAAACTACCATAACACAAACGATGAAAATGATCGGATCGAGATTGGATCATGCCGTACCTACCATAGTAGCAGTACTACTACTAGGTGACCGGGGCCTTGTTGATGAGGAAGCGGCAGTGCTCCCCGTCGTTGGAATGGCGTTGCCGTGCCTTCTGGATTGTCTTGAACAGGTCCATGTGCCCTCGGGCGATAACGTTTCCGTACACCCTGTGCCAGTCTTCCTTGTTCTCCTCGAACCTAGATAGAGGGTGAGTGAATGAATGAGTGAGCGAACAATGGCAGTGAGCAGGGAAGGACGTACACATGGAGGAATTCCTTGGCGATGAGAGACCACTGGTAGTACAGGGTGTTGAAATGCCGCCCGTGTCGCCTGTTGTAGTAATGATGGGGCCAATCCTTTAGAGGGACAAAGAGCTGAAGCCTGGGCTCCCCGACTGTCCAGTGCCGCACAATGCCCCTCCATGTCTCCGATCGCGGTGTCATCTCCCCATTTCGTGCTTCATAGGGAGGTGTGGGATCGCGAGCCCCATGGGCGGACCAGCTGAGGTCCTCCGGGCACCTACAAGCAAAGGGAGCGGCGCAGAGAGGGCCATGTTCGGGTGTGCTGTTGATGCTGGACCTGGGATCGTTGTATTGGTAGGGAACGATGGCAACAGTTCGGATGCCCATGCACCTTGTACAGGGTGTGGTAGCTGCATACCGGAACGGGACTGGACTGTTGGGTGAAAATGGATGACAAGTGATTGTGACGGCGCAACGGTTTGGATCAGTGGAGGTTGGAGGGTAGTCTGGCCGGATGGATGATGATGGGCTGGCGAATGGAATGGTCAGTGTTTGGTCAGTGTGGTGTGAATAGTGTGTGCTCACCATTCAGGTCCTGAGGGGATGCCAGTGTCCTAAGGCTGGGTGCAAGCGCGGTGTTGATCAGGTTGGTCACATTGTTGAGTTTTTGGGAGATGTCCTCTCACTGCAAGCATTTCCCAAATTTTCATGACAAAACATTGTAAAAAAAATAGAAGAAAGAGATACTCTTTTATTTACAATTTTGTTTAACAAAGAAAACAAATATTATACAGCATTAGTTTTGTCATTTTTGTGGGAAGACATGATTTGAGATCATTTCTTATGTTGTGACTATAAAAGATTTAACCTTTTTCTTCTGCCTGTCCCTTGAACAACAAATAAAGAAAAGACAATTTAACTCTTCTCACAGCAGACATTTTCAATTTTCTGCAGTGAAAATTTGAATCAAAAGATACCCTATTTCACAAGAATAAATGTTTAGGAAATATGCTATATATTTTTGGTCATAACACACTAGCCAGCCAATCAGTATCCAGGAACAATCATGTTTCTTAAAGAAAAATTTATTGTTTTCTCTCAATATGTTTTCAACAATAATATGGTGTCTTATTTCTAATAAAACATACTGAAATACTTGCTATGAGAAAAGTTACATTGTCTTTTCTTTATTTGTTTTGCAAGGAACAGGCAGAAGAAAAAGGTTAAATCTTTTATAGTCCTAATGTAAGAAATGATCTCAAATCATGTCTTGGCAAAGGAAAGACAAAAAAGATTCTGTATGATATTTGTCTTTTTTGTTTAACAAAATTGTAAATAAGAGAGTATCTCTTTCTTCTATTTTTTTACAATGTTTTGTCATGAAACATTGAGAAATGCTTGCAGTGTCTGCCATTGCAGCGTGCAATGCGATTACATCCTTGCACAGCATGGCCATATCTGTTGTCAGTGCTGCATGTGTCATATGAAGTGCCTCCATAGTTGCTGGGTGGAGGAGCGCTGCCTCGCCTGCAAAGGAGGCGCTGGCTTCCCGCGATGCCGGTGCCAGGGCATCGCTAAAATCCTCCTCGTAGCTATGGAGCTCGTTGAGCAGATACCGCATCAGGGTGTCGTTCTGCAAGGGAAAGTGGGGGAAAGCAAAGGAAAGAAGAAGAAGAAAAAAGAAGTCAGCAGTCTGGCATGCGGTGTACCCAGATAGGAAGGCCGACCAGCATCCGAATCACTGATCAGCGTCAGCACGCACCTGTTCACCCTCTGCCCATCTGCCCCAAAATCGCACACACTGGAGGGACCATCTCTCGCCCAGCGGGGCACTCATAAGTCGATACTGCGCTCCTCTGTGTCAGAAACAGTGCATTGAATATGTCCCCTTTATATCAGCCCCCTTCAGCGCTGCATCAAGTGATTTCTGCACTGTGTCGTGCGAAAGCAGTACCCCTGCCCGGAGTACCCCACCAGCTCCAACCACGGGAAACAAGAACTTGTCCTCACCCATAGCACGGCCGAGATGGGCATGCTTGACCCAGTTCATCCAGAAAAGGACCCAGAAGAATGAATCACACGCCCTGCCCATATCCGGGCGTGGATATATTTTATAGTGGTTACCTGGTGAGTGCAGCAAGGTCATGCCAAATCAACATAGCAGCTAATGAAATGGATGGACGCACTGTCCAGGTCAATTTCTCTTGTTCCCTTGTCGCTCTTCCTTTGCCACCCTTTCCAGTTTGTCAGGTGGATCTTGAAGTATACATTGAGGTTGTTTATGGTGAGTGATGCTTCTTCACCTTGCAGATACTTCAGGAAGACACCGTTTACAGCGGTTATGTCATCTGTTGTGACATCCCCGCACTTCAGCTTCACAAGCTCGAAGTTCCTAGGTACCATATTAGAGCGACACTGAATCATTGACAGAGGAATAATGAAACTGCATTTATGTACCTCGTCTAGAGCATGAAAGCAACAGCGCTGAAGGTGAGGTGTTCAACATGCTGTGTGATCAGTAATCTTGTATGGTTGTCCAGGATCCCTTTAGCTGCCGGTGATCCCAATCCGGCAGCTATTGCGAAACAAAGATACTTGAATGCGCCGTCGAGTGGGCACACGGACCCTGACCAGGTGAGCATATGGTCCATATACTCTTTCTTCATTGCACCCGAGTGCTTGTGCTGACTTCCCCCTGCTTTAATTTTGTGTCTGATCGACACTACTGTGTCGCTGACATTGGGAGAAAGGACCGGATTTCCCTCCCATTGCCGGCGCACCTTGTTGTAGCGCCACCTTTCACGGAACAGACCGTTGCTATCACTACCAAGACATTTGTTCTTGTGAGTACCCATGCATCAGATTTGCATTTACAATACTGACGCTTTGTCCCACAACCATTTGAAGGCTGCTTGGATCCCATTAATCGTGCTTGGGCTGCACTTGGAGTCCTCGTTGAAACCCCTCCACCCAAGGTAGATGGCCAGTGCTTCACTGGAGCAATGGTTTGGCCGCTCCTCGAACGCATCCTTGAACATCGGATCATGGTAAATTTCCAAGCCTTCTTCAGCATGACTTGGAGTTGACAGTGTCCTGTCTTCTTTAAAGTGGCTCTGCAACCATCTATGCACTTGGTTGACATGTTGAGCATAGGTTTCTCTCATCTTCGGCGCTTGAAGGTGATCTTTCTTGCCTGCTTCTTTGGCCTTCCGTGCTCCCTTTAAAGTCGCCAGGTCCTTTGTACTGTCCTGGTCCTTTGCACTGTCCTGGTCCATTGCACTGGCCTGGTCCTTTGCACTGGCCTGGTCCTTTGCACTGGCCTGTGTTTTCTGCTTCTTCCTGGGCTTGTCAGTGGACCCAGGTAGGGCAGCCATCTTCTGTCGGACCATTGCAGTAGGATGGTTTTATCGGTAGACTGGACAAGGTGGGAGTTGTGAAGGCAGGGACATTGCATCACAATTTTTTCAATGACTACACTACATAAAGTCGCACCCCCTATCCCATTATTTCAGACATGTACAACACAAAAGGCACCCAGATTCGTATTTGTTGGATGTAGTGATACAGCAGACTGGAACAGTTGTTGTATTGCTAGTAGAAAGTGTACGTGCAACTAGTCCTTGCCCGTCAGGTCAATGATCTCAACATCAGAAGATTGTGCATCCACGGTGGGGCCACTCGTCAACTCCAGAGACCCACTCCCTGCATCCTCACCCACTAGCTCCATGTCAGTTGATTCTGAGCTTTGTGCCAAGTCAGGCCATAAACTCTCCAGCACGATCGCTGGGATCACCATGTCGCAGGACATTGTACTGTCATTGTCATCCTCGCCAGGCGGTGAGATATATGCGATGGACGGCGAGTGCGCCAAATCAGTTGGCATGGCGAGGAGCAACTGACTTGGCACAGAAATATTGTACACCAGGAGTGACCCACCACAATAATTCATGACCCAGAGGTCACACTGTAGCGCCTCGCTATCTACATTGCCCGGTAACTAGAACAGACGGTAAGACGAAGATAAATGTCATGTGTGAATTCAACACTCTTACCTGCAGGAGGGTACAAATAACCGTGCCAACACGAGGTTGCGTCAGTTTCATTTGGATGATCTCTGCTGACCAACCCAGGTATCCCGAGCTAAACCCAGCAAGAGCCGCGAGGTCGGGCTGGCGAGATGTGACCACAGATACAGGCGGTTGGCCACCATCCGACCAGGACATGAGAGGTAGCACATATGCCACGATGACAGCAGGGTTCGGGAACTCGGTGCGTTCCTCGTTGATAACACGAGCAAGTTTGTAGTATGTTTGTCCAAGGTGACCTTGGGGGTCCCTCTCCAACACCTCACATAGCTGCTTTCGCCATTTGACATGAAACACCATGAATTCGGCGAATGGCAGTGTCAACGCAGCAGAGAGGAGGGACCTCCCCAATCCATATTGGGTCAGCCAATGAGCAATGTTCGTGGTGCACCCTGGGAGCCCACTCTGTGAGACGAGATTGTGAGTATGTACAGTGGGCTGCAATAAGCGGCAACTTACATCATAGTCGGCACCGCGCATGAGCGCAATTAGGAGGAGGCACCCCCGTTCAAGGAGGGCACGATCTTTTATTGCATTGTCTGTATACAGTTCTACACCTTCATACTTGGCGCACTTCGGCAGGATAATACTAGCACGGAAAGTAGGAGTGTTAGTCCAACAGTGGCAGCGGTGATGTGATGTTGAACTCACCTTCAGATGACATTGGTTGCACCGAACAATAACACATCATTGTAGGGCGTTACCATGACATCAACGAGACCATATAATTGAAAGTAGGCAAGCTCAGCCTCGGCCTCTCCTGGAGCCTAGTAATTCTATCAGCATCTGAGGTAATCTGCGCAAAAGGATTACTGTGTGCCAACTGAAGCCGAATGTGTTTAAAAGTTCTTGAAAGCGGCGCACCAGGAGGGGTGGTCCAGTCCCGTAAGTACGCTCGTTACCCTCTTTGAACCAAGGGCGGTCTAGTCCATCAAAAATGAAATGAGCATGGATGAGCATCATTGAGATTTCCGAAAGCCAAAAGAAAATGGTTGGCATTTCATGCGTTCCTCCAGTACCAGCTTTGCTCCATGAAAATACGTTGGTCAACAAGGCAACCCATGCACTAGTGGTTGCTTTGTGAGCGATGGAATGGACAACGCATTGACATTCAGGTGCTCACCTAGCATTGAATCCAACAGCTAGCAACTGACCGCCTGCTTCATTCCCAGATGGCTTGAAGCTTTGAACGGCAATCTCACGGACCGTACAAGGCTTTGCCGCAGGTGCAAAAACCTATTCACAGTCAGCCATCAGTCCAATCAATCCATGATGAACAACAAAAATTTACTCGCCTTCCATAGTGTATTGAGTCCCATGACAGTTGATCGTGGTAGAGGACTCGCAACAAGATGAGATGAAGCGCTTTATATGACCGATTACGCTATGACGTGCATGGGTGGATGAGGTACATCAATGACGTCGTCCGATGCCCTGCTGACCAGGATGTGGCCCGCCCTGCCAAAATGGGGTAGAACATTGGTGCGGAACACAGCCTAGCCATTCCAGCCAGATGTGAGGTCATCAAAGGAGATGGATACCAAGGTAGTATGTAGCCTTGTCAGATTAGCGAAGGCTGTTGATGAGTGGTATATCATACCTGCACGGTGTCACGCACCAAACAGGTTTGGTACAGTGAACATGGAAGATAACGCCTATATCGAATGATCCTTATGCGAAGGATAAGCACGACGGACCCTCATCGTAGCCATCTATCGCACAAGACGACTATCCTGATGTGAGAGATGAATGCCAATGCAGACAGTCATCTATCGCACAAGAACCGCCAAGAAGCAGAAGAAACTGAAGGAATAACGTCAATTGTGGTATGAGAAAGGAATGCACACGTCTGCAGTCCAACTCCCATACCAGAACGATCAAAGAAGCTGAAGAATTGATGGAGAAACAAAGGAGAAAGAGAAGAAATGATTTTTAGCGCCCAAATGTCATTTTTAGGTGCCCAGTGCCGGCATTCCGATATTTTGAATAGCTCCGTCGTT
The DNA here is from genome assembly GCA_037178675.1 of Scleroderma bovista. Lineage (NCBI taxonomy): Eukaryota > Fungi > Basidiomycota > Agaricomycetes > Boletales > Sclerodermataceae > Scleroderma > Scleroderma bovista. Next base: position 36,589 of record JAYMGJ010000134.1, on the reverse strand, counting down.
TCTGAAGCTGTCAGGCACGTGACTATACCGTCAGAAAGCCTAGAGCGTGGTCTATCTGCCTGTCAAGTTCCGATGCAAATCCGTTCATTTCCCACGGAGATATTCCCCCCGCAATCCAGACGTTCACTTCATCGCTCACTATGGAGTCTGTATTTTCTCTGGATCATTTCTCCGCTATTGCTGCAGATCTCCACTATGTCCTGCTCTTAGGACAGCCTCTCCCAGAGTTCCCGTGCACTGCCTGGCACATATCTTCCCAGCCTGCTCCCTCAGTCCCTCTCGTTCTCGGTCAGCGCGTTCTCCTCGTCAGTCCTGCGTCAAGGACGTACTTTGGTCATCTTAGGTCTATTGTCAAGCTTGAGAAGTCTTCTCTGGTCGTCTCTGTGTCCCCTGAGCCCTCAGCCTATGGTCCCTTCCTCCCAGATACTTGCCATGTCCATCTTCCTCTGTCGTTTGTCTCACTTCCCTGGATGCGTCGAATTCAATACTCTATCCGCTTCCCTACTTTCAGACGACGTCCCCCAGCACCATGACAGTTATTCCCCCCACTTTATAGTGCTATTAGGAAGAAGAACCCTCTCTTGTTCTTTCCCAGAAGAGAGCTCGTCAAGGGAGCCCATGGTTGCGCTTCAGTGGCGCTAGAACACATGCACTATACCTTAGTGTATGCTGACCCCCCAAAAGACCTCTGGACCCCTGGTACCCTTCTTGTGGCTGTTTTGTCTCGGATCAATCCCCCTATTAATCCCAGATCTTCCCCATTGTTGTCCCATCAAATTCCTGATGGTACACAGCCCCCCCATCAAACTTCTTAGGCTGTGCACCAATGACTCCTTCTGCTGTGCAGTGACTCATCCCTTGCTTACTGATGCTCTCTTGTCATCAGTATTACTCTATCCCTTTCGCATTTTTGGTATATTACTCAGCTGATGACTCACTCCCTTACCAATCAATCTTGTCATGCAGCTTACTCATTCCTTTACTCAGCAGCTTATTCATGCTTCCTATGCTTACTCATTCCTGCTTATCCCTTGCTTACTGATCGCTTAAAAACCCCTTACAAAGCTCTTACCAATCCCTTACCAATCCTTGACAAATTCTGCTTACTCCCTTCTCTTTTTGTACTTTAATGCTGTGCCCCCCCATGTATTTAAACCCCTGGGCTCAGCCCAGTGAAAGAGGACCCAATTGCACGAAATTATCCCTCTCTCAGACTCTCTCAATCAGTATCCCTTCAGTCTTTGAGTCCTTGTAGGCTTCAGTGAAGGTCTAAAGGCTCAATATTGTCAAGTTTATCCAAGCTATTCAAGATCTATTCTTTATACTAGGCTCAAGCGGAGTCTAGGCTTCATACCAGTCAATCTTCCTCGCCTCTGGACATCAGAGGCATCCCTGCCCCTTTGCTGCACCAATCTCTAGGTGTAGTATCGCTGTTTCAGTCTCAGTCTACCCAATCCCCGCTTTGACACTTCCTAGGCTTTAGGAAGAGTCCAGACCCCTATCCCCTTCATCTTCTATTACTCCTGTACCCCAGGAGTATCCTGCATCATCATCTGCATCACCCTGTTGGTGTAGATCCCCTTCCCCCCTCCTCAGCACATCCTCTCTGGACACCGCGGAGGTAAACCACCACTCGCACTTTTTCGTAGTCCTTTGTTGGTGTTGTGTTTGGGTTATTACTCCGACCCAAATCCACACTTTGACTCACAACGGGAATCATAGTGCGACTCAACACGCTGCTTCGTAATTATTTTGCGATGCCTATATTGTTGAGTCCTTCGAATTGTCGAGCGAGGAGGTTGTCCAACCAGCGCTCAAGAAGGGGAACAATGCCCCACTAAAGATGGTCACAAGAACAATAAATGAACCCCTTGTACTTGTACCTGTGCATACCGGTCAAAGCACCAATATGGGCAAAGATATATTGCAATGCATCAGCAAGTCGGAATGTGTCGATGTTTCCGAGACGATATTGGACGCAGGCGACGACAACAAGCTTGGTAAGACGCAAAATTTCGCAGCACAGATGAAGCACATTTCCTTTTCCTGCTCTTTCGTCATGAGAGTCTTGGCAGGCTTCAAGTTCATGCTGTAATCGAGATGGAGGTAGTTCAAATTCTACAGTAAACCTACTGAATATGAAGCGACAATAAATGCATACCTTGTGGCCTGGAAGGCAATGTTCAATGTACCAGTTCTTCACCAACGGCACATCCTGCGCACGTCGCACCCATCCCGAACAAGGATTGTACGGGTCAGGCGCTGTGAGTCAAAGTGTGGATTTGGGTCGGAGTAATAACCCAAACACAACACCAACAAAGGACTACGAAAAAGTGCGAGTGGTGGTTTACCTCCGTGGTGTCCAGAGAGGATGTGCTGAGGAGGGGGGAAGGGGATCTACACCAACAGGGTGATGCAGATGATGATGCAGGATACTCCTGGGGTACAGGAGTAATAGAAGACGAAGGGGATAGGGGTCTGGACTCTTCCTAAGGCCTAGGAAGTGTCAAAGCGGGGATTGGGTTGACTGAGACTGAAACAGCAATACTACACCTAGAGATGGGTGCAGCAAGGGGACAAGGGGGCTCCTGACGTCCAGAAGCAATGAGAGATGAAGGATTGACTGGCTAGACTCCGCTTGAGCCTAGAGAAACACTTGGACTTGAATAGACTGAATAAACTTGAGATATTAGAGCCTTTAGACCTTCACTGAAGCCTACAAGACTCAAAGAGCTGAGGGGATACTGACTGAGAGAGTCTGAGAGAGGGATAATTTCATGCAAATTGGGTCTCTTCACTGGGCTGAGCCCAGGGGTTTAAATACATGGGGGGGCACAGCATTAAAGTACAAAAAGAGAAGGGAGTAAGCAGAATTTGTCAAGGATTGGTAAGGGATTGGTAAGAGCTTTGTAAGGGGTTTGTAAGCGATCAGTAAGCAAGGGATAAGCAGGAATGAGTAAGCATAGGAAGCATGAATAAGCTGCTGAGTAAAGGAATGAGTAAGCTGCATGACAAGATTGATTGGTAAGGGAGTGAGTCATCAGCTGAGTAATATACCAAAAATGCGAAAGGGATAGAGTAATACTGATGACAAGAGAGCATCAGTAAGCAAGGGATGAGTCACTGCACAGCAGAAGGAGTCATTGGTGCACAGCCTAAGAAGTTTGATGGGGGGGCTGTGTACCATCAGGAATTTGATGGGACAACAATGGGGAAGATCTGGGATAAATAGGGGGATTGATCCGAGACAAAACAGCCACAAGAAGGGTACCAGGGGTCCAGAGGTCTTTTTGGGGGGTCAGCATACACTAAGGTATAGTGCATGTGTTCTAGCGCCACTGAAGCGCAACCATGGGCTCCCTTGACGAGCTCTCTTCTGGGAAAGAACAAGAGAGGGTTCTTCTTCCTAATAGCACTATAAAGTGGGGGGAATAACTGTCATGGTGCTGGGGGACGTCGTCTGAAAGTAGGGAAGCGGATAGAGTATTGAATTTGATGCATCCAGGGAAGTGAGACGAACGACAGAGGAAGATGGACATGGCAAGTATCTGGGAGGAAGGGACCATAGGCTGAGGGCCCAGGGGACACAGAGACAACCAGAGAAGACTTCTCAAGCTTGACAATAGACCTAAGATGACCAAAGTACGTCCTTGACGCAGGACTGACGAGGAGAACGCGCTGCGAGAGGCTGTCCTAAGAGCAGGACATAGTGGAGATCTGCAGCAATAGCGGAGAAATGATCCAGAGAAAATACGGACTCCATAGTGAGCGATGAAGCGAACGTCTGGATTGCGGGGGGAATATCTCCGTGGGAAATGAACGGATTTGCGTCGGAACTTGACAGGCAGATAGACCACGTTCTAGGCTCTCTGACGGTATAGTCACGTGCCTGATAGCTTCAGAAACGACGGAGCTATTCAAAATATCGGAATGCCGGCACTGGGTGCCTAAAAATGACATTTGGGCGCTAAAAATCATTTCTTCTCTTTCTCCTTCATTTCTCCATCAATTCTTCGGCTTCTTTGATCGTTCTGGTATGGGAGTTGGACTGCAGACGTGTGCATTCCTTTCTCATACCACAATTGACGTTATTCCTTCAGTTTCTTCTGCTTCTTGGCGGTTCTTGTGCGATAGATGACTGTCTGCATTGGCATTCATCTCTCACATCAGGATAGTCGTCTTGTGTGATAGATGGCTACGATGAGGGTCCGTCGTGCTTATCCTTCACATAAGGATCATTCGATATAGGTGTTATCTTCCATGTTCACTGTACCAAACCTGTTTGGTGCGTGACAGCGCCCACCAGAGCGCGATACCTTTGGCTGCCAGCATGTTCCCCAAAGGTTTATCAGCGAGGAGTGGTTCAACCTCCTCCGGGAGCTCAAAGCCATCGCCATGGGCACCAAATATGATGACTTTGTGTGAGACAAGCGAAACATTCCTTGCTGTCATCCCACGGAGGGAAATTGGGTTGATCAAAGGATAAAAGTAAAATGCCGGAAGATCAGGGTCGTCCGTACGGATATAGATGTTCTTCGGATGGTGGTATGGCAATAAATGGACGGACCTTGGGAGAGTCGGGGGGTTGAGCAAGCGCAAATCTTGTGAGAATAGTGGCAGCACCTACCGATAAAATGCCGGAAGATCGGGATCATCCATACGGATATAGACGTTCTTCAGATGGTGGTATGGCAATAAATGGATGGACCTTGTGAGAGTCGGGGGGTTGAGCGAGCGCAAATGTTGTGAGAATAGTGGCAGCACCTACCGATAAAATGCTGGAAGATCGGGGTCGTCCGTACGGATATAGACGTTCTTCGGATGGTGGTATGGCGATAAATGGACGGACCTTGGGAGAGAGTCGGAAGGTTGAATAGTGGCAGCACCTACCAAAAGAATGAGAGCCGATTTTCTTACCAAGCCTATACTTGCCACCAATGCAGAGATCAAGTCTGTGAGCAGGACATTCTGCCATAGTTGTAGTGCAGGAAAGTGAGGGCCTGGACAAGGAAGAGAGAAGATGAGTTCCGACACGCAAGCACAGAGGGCGCTGCACCTTGACTTCTTTAGTCGCCTCCACCTGATTTGCTGTGCAGAGCCAGTCCATCTGGGAGATTAACCACATGGGGGAGTCGCAAGGCGTTGACTGTTGCACACGGTGTCGATGGAAAATAACGGGGGGACTCACCAAATGAAAAAAAAGTATGGCCAAAGTTGCTGGATCATCATTTAACTTCTGGAAAATAACAGAAAATGGTGGGGGGACTCACCAAATGAAGAAGAAAGAAATAGAAATGTATGGTCGCTAGATCGACGTCTAGCTCCCGATACTGGTGCATCTCTCTCCATCTGCTTGATTCCCTCATTGGAACATCCCCTGCACGACGATCGACCACAATTTGTTCGAGTGCATGGTGTCGCACAAACATGGACGCGGAGACAAAAGGGCGATGGCCCGACGATCCCCGTGTGATGGGAAAACGCGCCTTGAGTCATTGAAGGAGGGGCTGCAAAAGTGACCAAGGGGTGTAGTTTCATGCAATGGAGGCGTACGCGATAAAATAGGGCAGCTTCACTGTCAAGCCAGAAGAGGACGGGGGCAACTCCAGGCAGGCGAATAGGTGAGTGACAAATTTGGCGCATAGGTGCGATTTGGGCTCGTGGCTGTAGAAGGGATCACATTGCCGCGAAACAGACACTGCCGATTGGGGCTTCTAATAGGCTACATCGGAAGGGGTAGGGAAGGTAGAAGAGAGAGAGTGCTTACCGGCTGAGGATATGGTATCCGGGGGTGAGAGGTATTGTGTACAAGATCATCAATGAAGGGAAGTACAGTGTGGCCCACACTGTTTGGTATGTCAGTACAACTCTGAAGGGACTCATCGCGCATGGAGCTCACCAATGTGACCATCTTAGATTGCTGAGCGCTGTGCAGCAACGAAGGATGGGGGGAAGGGTGTGGGTAAGGAGGGAGTTAGACGAGGACGTGGATAGCGGCGCATGCTCAATACACGCACCTAGGCATTACGTCGTGCCCTGACGCCTTGAGGCCGCGAGCTGGTTCAAGCTATAAAGTCCTGGAAAGCCATTGTAAAGTCCTGTAAAGTCCCTTTATAATGGAAAAATTGCAGTAAAATTGCAAACAAACCAGCTGGCTTTGCAGAGTCGAAGCAGTAGCTTTGCAAGCACCTCGACGGGACAAGGCAAAGTGTTGTATAAGTCGATTGTCGGGCGCTGTGGGGGTGAGGTCAGTTATGACGGTACCCAGGGTTCGTTGACACTTGACAGTAGCCTAAAAGGGAAATTTGGCTGTGAGTAGTTCCTGACCTACCCACTACAGTCCACCTTTCCTGCTGTTAGTTTGTACAAATGCCAGTCTTTAGGGTAGTGAGTGGATGGACCTGATAATTTGGGAGGGCCTGTTGCTTGATGTCAAGTACAAAGATTAATTCTGCAGGTGCTCGAAGACCTCAAACAGCTGACAGAAAGCCTCATTTTCTAAAGCGACGCTCCACCTGGAGTACTATGTAGTAGCACCCTGATCCCGACATGACCAACACGCCGGCGCTTATGATTGCTTCCTTTCCTTTTCCCGACAGCTGAGGCTGCGTCACCAGGACAAAGCAAACGTGTCCCCACTACTGTATTAGATATCAATGACCTTGGGCGGGAATCCTGGGCTCTGACCATTTAGTTATGCAGGTTGAAGACGTGTGCATCAAACCCCCGACTCGTTAAGTGTACAGGAAGATCGGACTCTACATACTGGTAGTTCTTTGGTACTGAGCCGTAACTAGTACTAAGCGACATTCAGCATACCCTGACCCGCCATAAACATTTGGTTCTGTGTCACACTGGGTACACTCTGGGCACGATCGACGATGCCGCGATGCCGTCAGACACACAGGCACAGTCGTTTCTGCTGCGGAAGGTGGTTAGGAGCTGGCGCATGGCTTCGCAGCCCCCAGCACTGCCACATGCTGTTTTTTCGAGATAAGGCTACATAAGTCAGCTCACAAACAACAGAAAACCCTAGTGACTCTAGGAGGTCCAGTGCTAATGAACCCCTGACCCAGAGTCAGCTCATTTTGTCATGCAGATAGGCTGGGAATATCTATCCAGCAAGTTCGTGCAGGCCTTACAAGCATTTGCCTTCTGTTCTTTCCCATCAGACCACCTTGTTTACAAACTTAATACTCCAGCTTGAAAGATTCTGTTTCGGCCTGCCCAAGTAGCGGGTCTCAAAATGTGATGTCGTTCAGAGTCCTGCAATGGGTGGACCAATCGACCCTCCGTAACCAATCGTCAAGATGTCGATTCGTCCTGGGTAAGCAGCAGACAAAAGAGAGCGATGTGACATGAACCTCGTATTGAGTTATCTAAAATTTCGCCTGCAGCCTCATATCGTCCTTGGTCACAATAGAACAGGCGATGATACTACCACCACGCCACACGGTCAGTGCTGCTAGAGCATGCATAAGTCCCATGAATTCGAAAATGTCTGCATCAAAAATAAAGATACCCACAAGTGAAAGCTTCTGAATGTGAATATCTATGTATGCCTTGGGAAAAATAAACATCAGTCATCATTGTCTTGAACGTCAGATAATTCGATGGGACTGTTGAAGTCGCACGTGCACCCGGCGTAAACCGTCGACGAAGTGCGCACAAGACTGCGACCCATATTAGTGTAGACTTAGTAATAGTCCTCCTTAGAGTAGATGTTACATGTCACACATCACGTGTCACAGTCACGCGTCACACTATTTGTTGTATATAAACAGCGTCAATCGCTTATATAATATAACAGCTCTTAACCAGCTACCACTACCATCTCAGGTTGTGCACTCCACCCAACAGGTGAGTTGGAGTAGCAGTTCCTCTACGTACATAGGTATTGCTCCAACAGGTTATGAGCCCTGTGAGCGCACTGTGTGCAGCAATGCACCAAGCAGCGCTCCAGCTCCCTGAGCGTCGCTTTAACTAGCTTGACGCTGTGGACCACAGTGAGCTCCTAGCTGAGCCCCTGCACAGCCACAAGGCGAAGTCGGTCGACGACTTGCGCCCAACAGTGAGCTCCTAGTTGAGCACCTGTACTGCCACACGCGAAGTTCGTCGATGACTCGCGCCAACTATGGCGAACATCGTCGATGACTTGCGCTGGCATACCCTAGTCATGAGTTAGCTGTTGACAGAAGTGCTTTCACTAGCACTCAGGTGTTTCTTCTTTTCTTGCTTGTCCGTTGTCGCATTCATTTGCTGACTCCGTTGACTCCCAACAGAACATCACCATGTCCAGCGCTCTCGACAAGATGGTTCCCGTGTTCACTGGCTCCAACTGGCAGCAGTGGCACACTTCTATGCAGGCCTACCTCCGGGCACAAGGCCAATGGTACGTCTACTCGACGACGCAACCTGCTGACGGCCACGATGACCGTAAGGAGTGGGACAATAACACCGAGAGAGCGCTCGGTAACATCACCTTGCGCCTCGCCCCCTCCATCCAGGTCGCCGTCTCCAACCTCGATAGCGTTAAGGAAGTCTGGGACCACCTGAAGAAGAACTTCGGCGCCCCCAGTATCGGCTCCGCCTACGCCGAGCTTAGCAAGCTCCTGGCGACTACCATCCCTGCTGGCTCCCATCCCGCTCCGGCTATCACCAAAGTGCTTAGCCACTTTGCTTACCTCAAAGACGCCGGCTTCGAGTTCCCTGCCCCCGTGCAGGCAATGATCATTCTTTGCAAGCTCCCTCCCACCATGGAGGTTGTAGCTCAGATACTCAGCCAGACGTCGCCGGACGAGATCAAAAATCTGAAGCCCGACGGGATCATAAAGGCCGCCACGCTCTCCTTCGAGCAGAAAGGCGCCTCTTCGCGCGCCGGTGGTAAGGGCCCACAGGCCAACAAGCTTAGCACTGTGAAGCGCAAGCCAGCTGACCCTAAGTTCGCCCAGCAGCAGCAGCAGCAAGGCGGGTCCAACGGCGGTGCGAGCGGAAACGCTCCTGCCCAAGGACAGGGAAAGTTATCACACTCACCCAAGTGCTCCATATGCCAGGCACTACTGCACGCCTTATTTCTATGGGCGAAATGCTCCAGCGTAACTATAAAGTCACTGGCGATAAGCGAGGCATTAGCCTCATTCATAAAGCTGAACGCCTATGGTTTGGGCCAGACCCAGAAGACGATCGCAACGTCATTTTTGGGATTAGATCTATCCCGATAATTAGATCTAACTATATTGCCTCTGTGAGCAAAGTCGATTACGACATTATGCACCGGAGATTCGGGCACCCCTCGAAGGAAGTGCTCCGACGCGCGCAAAAACATACGCAGCGCTTCCCGGAGATCCACTTTCCTACTGAGGATTGTGTTTGCCCTGGATGTGCTCTTGGCAAGATGCCCAATCGAGCTTTCCCAGAGAACGAAAGACGTGCTTCTAAGCCCTTCGAGCTAGTGCACTCTGATCTCAAATCCTTCCCGGTTACGTCGTACCGGAAATTCAAATACGTTATCACCTTCTACGACGACTATACTTCTCACGCCTGGACTATGCCCCTTCGCTCCAAAGCTGCAGCAATTACGGCCGCCAAAGATTTCCTCGAAATGGTGCGCGTCCAACATGATACACACGTCGTTGGATGGATGTCCGATGCCGGTGGAGAGTATAAATCCAATCTGTTTGATCAAGCACTCCTTGAGAAAGGAATTAGAATATACCAAAGTGCTCCAAGAACCCCCATGCAGAATGGCTGCGCCGAGCGATTAGGGCGCACTCTCATGGATAAAGCTGAGTCTATGCGGCATCAAGCCTGCATTCCTGACTCCTGGTGGGAATTTGCGTTCGCTCACGCAACTCACCTTTACAACCGTACTCCAGTAGCTCGCCTGCGATGGCGCACCCCCCATGAAATGCTTAAGGGGGAGATGCCTAACATCGACCACCTACATGTGTTTGGCTGTGGAGCATTTGTATACCTCCCAGCAACGGCTAGAGCAAATAAGATGGCTCCCAAGTCGGAGCTAATGACTTATGTCGGTGTTGCCCCTGGCAATGAGCGCAACTTTCTGTTTATGCGCTCCACCAATGCAGTGTTTACCGCTGCTCACGCCGTCTTTGACGAGCATCACTTCCCTCGCTGCCCCAAAAACAGGCGCGAACCTCTCGAGAACCCTTTCGGAAGGGCAAATCCGAAACCAGCCACTGATCGACCAGGGAATCCCCCTGATGATACTGACAGTGATGACAATGTGGAACATGACCATGGCTACCCACATCCCCAAGCGCAGGATGACGATCCAAAGCGCGAGGAACCTGAGGCTCCTGAGGAAGAGCCTAACCAAATAAATCCTCCCCATACACCATCTCCAGTGCCTCCACTGGCACCGAGAACGCCTTCACCGGCAAGAAACCCACCACCTCCGGCACCGCAGCACCCTGGCCGAGCTGAACGCCGCCAGAATGCGCCACGACCTCCTGCAGTAAATATCCCTGCCCGCCCCCAACGTGAACGTAGAGCGCCATTGCGCCCCGGTAATGTGTATGGTGAGCGACGACATCCCGTTGAGCAACTCCGGGATATCGAAAGTGCCTCTTGATGGCGAGAAACAGTGGGTGAGGCCCCTAGGCCCCCACAACCGGACACACCAGACCACGTTCCTGGTGGTTTCCCCGACACCTCTGCAACGCCCAGTGAGGAAGATGTGCAAAAGATGTGCGAGGAAGGGGGAGCAAACCTAGTCCGTTATCTGATGGGCAAAGCCCTTGAAACCCGCGACCCTCAATACGAGAGCGTCCGCAACTGGTCCTATAAGGACATCGCTCGCTTACCCCAAGCTGAGCAGAAACTCTGGCGACTTGCTTGCCAAGAAGAGCTCGACGTGCTGCGAAAGCGCAAGGTCTTTGAGCTAGTTGACCGTCCCCGAGACCGGAAGGTCATTAAGAATCGATGGGTCTTCGATGTGAAGTCGGATGGCCGCAAGAAAGCCCGCTTAGTAGCAAAGGGCTTCTCCCAGGTCGAGGGATTAGATTTCGACCAGGTCTTCTCACCAGTCGTGCGCTTTGAAACAGTGCGCCTCATGCTTGCGCTTGCCGCACTTGAAAACTGGTATATCACTGGACTCGACGTTCAGAGCGCCTACTTGTATGGCAAGCTCGACGAAGAGATCTACATGGAACAACCCGAAGGGTTTGCAGTTCCTGGGCAAGAGTGCAAAGTGCTCCGCCTCTGGCGTGCCCTCTATGGCCTCAAACAGGCCGGCCTAGCCTGGTGGCGCACACTCAATGAGTCTCTCAAGGAACTCGGGTTTGAGCGCCTTAAGTCTGAAGCAGGCATCTTCTTCTACAAGAAGAAAGGCACCAACATCGTCATTGGTATTATCTACGTTGACGACGCTTTATTCTGCGGCCCCAACAAGGCTGTTGTTGATGCCATCAAAGCGCAGTTCATGCGCAAATGGGAGTGCCGAGACCTTGGAGAACCTAAGGAGTTCCTCCGCATGCAAATCACTCGCAAAAGTCGCGCTATCCACCTGGATCAATGCGCGTACCTCCAAAAGGTCATTGAACGCTGCGGCATGCTCAATGCAAAGTCCGCAAGCACCCCACTGCCGGCTGGCTACTATGCCGCCAAGAATACAGAGCCTGTTGATGCGGAACTCCGCTCCCGTTTCCAGACGGTTATTGGGTCCCTTCTGTACCTTATGTTAGGCACTAGGCCCGACATTGCTTTTGCAGTCACCCATCTCTCGCGCCATGCCGCGAACCCATCTCAGGACCACCTAAGCAAAGCGCTGTATATCTGTCGCTACTTGATTGGTACACCTAATTACTCCCTAGTGTACAATGGTGGATCCGGTGCTGGCCTGATTGCATGCACGGACTCAGATTGGGGATCAGACCCTACCTCTCGCCTCTCGCAGACAGGTTTCTACCTGAAACTTGCAGATGGCCTGATCAGTTGGACTTCTCGTGCGCAGAAGACTATTGCGTACTCGTCCACTGAGGCTGAATACATGGCTTTGAGCGATTGCGCTCGCCAAGTTACCTGGATTCGAAGTTTGCTCGGTGAGCTTGGCTATAAGCTGAAAGCTATCCCGATTTGCGGTGATAATCAGGGGTCCATATTCATGGCATCCAACCCTGTAACGGAGCCTTGCTCCAAGCACATCGACATCCGCTACCACGGAATCCGCGAGTCAGTCGCGAAAGGAAACGTGGAACTATTCTTCATTGATGGTGCTGAGAATCCCGCCGATCTGCTCACCAAAAACTTACCCCGCGAGAAATTCGCGAAGTTCAGAGCTCAACTAGGCTTACAGTTTCCCCCTGGCAGCATCTAGCGCCTTATTCGCTGAAGTGCTCTACGTGCAGCACAGCGAGGGGGAGTGTTGAAGTCGCACGTGCACCCGGCGTAAACCGTCGACGAAGTGCGCACAAGACTGCGACCCATATTAGTGTAGACTTAGTAATAGTCCTCCTTAGAGTAGATGTTACATGTCACACATCACGTGTCACAGTCACGCGTCACACTATTTGTTGTATATAAACAGCGTCAATCGCTTATATAATATAACAGCTCTTAACCAGCTACCACTACCATCTCAGGTTGTGCACTCCACCCAACAGGTGAGTTGGAGTAGCAGTTCCTCTACGTACATAGGTATTGCTCCAACAGGGACTGCCTTCGGAATAAAGATCACTATAATCACTACTTCCGGGGTAGGGAATACTGGGACATTCCTCCCCACATCTGCAGGGGAATATTACATTGCTTCGAATATGTCCTGTCACAAAGGCTTTGCCAATGTTGTCCATGAAACCAGGGCATACCACAGGGACTTCCTGCGTGGAAACAAGTCAATTTTGACGTACTAGAAGGACAATCTGACGAAAGGCACACACAAACCATGATGATTCTGCAGTGCTGGAGAGCACAATATGAGCAGGAAGACAGACATTCTTCCATCCCAAAATACAACATTCATGCAATGCTTCATACAGTGTGGAAATAATGCTCCAGTCAGGGATGAGATCGGGGAATGTAAACTTGACCAGCAACTTTGGTCATCGCAAGTTTTGTCTCCCCTCAAGCCATGTAACCAGACCCCCTAGAAATCCCAAAGAGTATTCGTCTGTTCCATGTACTGTCAAACTTTCAAGATTCGGCCAGTAACCAGGATTTGAAATGTTTCCTGGCTGGAATAGCGATATCATGATATCCCGGTCCAGGTCTACGTGACGGACAGCGAGGAATGACGAACAGATACTCTCAGTATCATAGTCCTCCTCCCGGCCTTGTGGGCGATATGTGAAGTGGGCGACGTTGGGAGCCGCAATAGCGCGTATCAGCATTTTTGCACCGGAAACCTTGCATATGAACCATTTGAGGAGCGGTAAATGGACACTATTTGGATGTAGTTCCAGGGCACGATAAACACCGGAGAGCGCGAGTGTTGTGAGCTTCTGGAGCAAGACGTGCGGAAGGATCGATGAAGGATCTCCCGTCCTGAATCTCAAGGCAAGGGATGTGAGGCTGGGTGGGATCGGGAAATCCGAAGATGGACTGAAGCTTGAAATCAAGTCTCGTCCAAGGTCTAGAAATTGTAGACGAGGACACCTTCTAGAATAGAACCGGCAAAATCTGCCTTTTAAGTATGAAGGAACACGCTCGACAGAAATATGTGTCAGAGAAGGAAAGTCATTACGCTCCATGATCTTGAGTAGTACAGAGAAGGCGGAGGAATAGACATCGTCTTGGATAATAAAGCTGCGCCAGCGTTGGGCGCAGCCAACGAGAATGCCCACCGATGCACGGAATTACTGTGTGACAGGCCCTGACTGATTGCGAATCTCAATATCGAGAGGAGATTGAGAACTTCTAGCAACATGTGCCTTTATAAACGATTCGCTCCATGTTGGATCCAGCTTGATTGTAGTCCAGAATCTCGGGGTGCCCAGTACTATATCCCTCCAGCGACGCGATACACCTGCCAATTCTCTCTTCCAATGACGATGTACGTCGCATGATGGGAGCGCGAGAATGGATGCATGCACGGAAACCTCGAGGATCCTCAAGAGGAGTTCATTGGGAAGACGATCGATGGGAGCACGAATTTGTCTGATTAGTTCGTCCAATTTAGTTCTCTGTGCTCGAACAGCGGTGCGGACATTGTAAAGTTGTTCTATAAGCTCTTGTTCTTGTTTCTCCAACCGTGCCAATTCGACATGTGCTTCCGTCACGATCAATTCGTCCATAGTAGAAGGGTTACTATCAGAATCGAATTGTGAAGATTTACAAAGTAATCCGACGTCAAGCACCTACCATGACCACCGTGGAATGGGGAATATGGCACGGGCTTGAACGATCTTGAACTTCGGTGACCCTTACGTAAATGTTCACTGATAGGAGAGCGCTGAGTGCTGAGGCAAGTACTACTACAGGTCTACATGGATCCTTTTCATTGATGTTGGTCTATATGACAATCATACAATATCCTCCATCCCTCCTGGCATATCATAGCATGTGTAAGTCGACTTTAGGTGGCCTGCATCATGGACCTTTACTACAAAAGTCCCCATCCAAAGTTCTTCCCAATTTTGGTAGTCTCACGTAGGCAACCTCAAAATTTGAAGGAAGATAGTCGTTCCTTCAAAGGGCAATTTTGGCGGAGCATTGTCACCCTAATGGAGTACATAGTAGCAAGATACGACTACGGACGACTTGCCAATTTCAACAAGGTGTTCGTAAGCACCTCAAAGACAGTCCTCCAAGACGGCGTGTTGGCCTGGTAGTTGATGGAACTCCGACTGCGAAACGTCGGTCTCTCGTTCCTTGCTCTCTCTCTTTCTAGCTGACCTGGCTTTATGTAGAGGGCACACAAATCTTCGCACCTTCCAAAAAGGACCCCATCGGTGAACCAATTGACCATTGAGATGCATCTGTGTGGCCTTACCTTTTTCCTCAGGAAAAGTAACGTCTGGAATCCCGTCACCTACACTCGGCAAAAACATCGCCATGGCCTACGTGCGGTCGGGATGGCACAAGAAAGGAACAGAAGTAGAGGTGGACGTGCGGAACAAACTGCGAAGGGCAGTTGTCACCCCGATGCCATTTATGCAGCCGAATTATTGGCAGGGATGAGCATCCGTTATACCATTCAGGTTGTTGCTGATCGTAACATCATTAACAGTCAACTGATACAGTCGCCACTACTCCAGGCGGACGTAACTCCGTCTTGTATCAGTACGAGGTTCATGTCGCATCGCTCTCTTTTGTCTGCTGCCTACTCAGGACGAATCAATATCTTGATGATTGGTTACGGCGGGATGACTGTTCCACCCATCGCAGGACTCTGAACGACGTCATGTTTTTGAGGCCTGCTACTTGGGCAGGCGGAATTCAAAAGGGATGCCGAAAAATGCATCTATACTGTCCAGCTGGAGTACTTAAGGTTGTAAACAAAGTGGTCTGATGGGAGAGAGCAGAGAGCAAAGGTTTGTAAGGCCTTCGCGAGCTCGCTGGATAGATATCCCAGCACTTGCGTGACAAAATGGGCTGAGGGTCAGGGGTAATAGTTGGCATTGAGAGCAAGTGTCATTATACATCCTCCTGTTACTATTAGGATTCAAAGCACTAGACCTGTTCCTATGATACAGTCGCTAGGGTTTGCCTTTGTTTGTGAACTGACCATCCACCTTGTTTAGTACAAGTTTACAAGATCACTCCAGCTGGAAAATGTAGGCCCATTTTTCGACATCTCTTTTTGAGTTCCGTCTGATGCTATCACGTTGTATGTAGTACATGTGACATGTATTATTGAGTTGTCTGAATTTTCGTGTGCAGCATATCCCAGGTACGGTGACGGAACAGGTGCTGATAGTACTACCGTCACCACGCCAGGTGGCCAGTGCTGCTAACGCATGCCAATCACTGGCCCCATGGATTCGAAAATGTCCGCATCAAAAATAAGGCACCCACACATCAAAGCTTCTTAACGTAAACTCCTAGTTATCATCGTCTTGAATGTTCGGCATCAGAATTCGTTGAGACCGTCTTTGGAACAAGAATCACAACTTGTGTAGGCATAGCAACATTTATTGTAGGATAGCCCACATGCCACGGTTTTGCCAATGTTGGCCATGAAACCAGGGTATACTATCGCCAGCACTTCCTACACAAGAAAAAGTCAATTTTGACGTACTAGAGGGACAATCAGACAAAAGGCACACACCCATGGTAATTCTGCTTCGAATGCAATGTGAGCAGGACTACAGATATTCCCCCATTCCAAAGTACAATGTTCGTACAATGCTTCATACAGCATGGAAAGAATGCTCCAATTCATGAAGAAATGGGGATCGGGGAATGTAAACTTGACCAACAACTTTGGTCGCTGCATGCTCTGCCTCCTCTCAAGCCATGTGATCAGACCCCCTAGACATTTCTCGTAGTCACTGGCTGGTCCATGTATTGTCAAACTTTCGAGATTTGGCCAGTATTCGGAATCTGAAATGTTTCCTGGCTGGAACACTGATACCGTGACATCCAGGTCTACGTGACGAACAGCGGGGAATGACGAACAGATACTCTCAGTATCACAGTCCGCCGGGTATCGTGGGAGATATGTGAAGTGGGTGACATTGTGAGCCACAATAGCGCGTATCAGTATTTCTGCAGGGAAAACTCTGCATATGAAACATTTGAGGAGCGGCAAATGGAGACTGTTTGGATGTAGTTTCAGGTCATCACCCCAATAACCAGAGAGCGAAAGCATTGTGAGCTTCTGGAGTGACACGTCCTGAAAGATTGATGAAGGAACTTCATCACTGTGTCTAAATGCGAGGGCAAAGGACGTGAGGCTGGGTGGGATCAGGAAATCCAAAGAGGTAAAGTATTTTCCGAGGTCTAGATGTTGTAGATGAGGACACCTTCCAGAATAGAACCGGATAAATCTACTCGCGATGGATGGAAGAACACACGCCTCAATAGAAACACGTGTCAGAGAAGGAAAGATACGACATTCCATGCTCTTCAATAATACGGATAAAGCGGAGCCATAGACACCATCTTGGATGAAAAGACTGCGCCAGCGTTGCGCGCAACCAATGAGGATGTCCACCGATGCGCGGAATCTCTGTGTGACATTGATATCTTGAGTACAGTAAATCTCAATGTCGAGAGGATATTGAGAACTCCTAGCCACATGTG
The DNA here is from genome assembly GCA_037178675.1 of Scleroderma bovista. Lineage (NCBI taxonomy): Eukaryota > Fungi > Basidiomycota > Agaricomycetes > Boletales > Sclerodermataceae > Scleroderma > Scleroderma bovista. Next base: position 19,384 of record JAYMGJ010000134.1, on the reverse strand, counting down.
CTTTCATGCACAATAGGCTCCATGATGGACCCAACCTGATGGTAGTCCAGAGTGTTGGAGATTGCAGTACCAGATCCCTCCAGTGACGTGATACACCTGCCAATCCTCTCTTCCGATGGCAATGTACGTCGCACAGTGGGAATGCGAGAACGGATGCATGGATAGCAAGCTCGAAGATCCTCAAAGGAGTTCATTGGGAAGACGATCGATGGGAGCATGCATTCGTCTGATTAGCTCGTCCGATTTAGTTTTCTGTGTTCTAACGGCAGTGCGGACATTGTAAAGTTGTCCTATAAGCTCTTGTTCCTGTTTCTCCAACCGTGCCAATTCAACACGCACTTCCGTCAGTTCATCCATAGGAGGGTTACTAACAGAATCCAATTGTGAGGATCGGCAAATAATCCGACAGCAAACACTTACCGTGTACACTGGAAAATGGGGTTTCATCCAATGAGTGGCAGCGCAGGGACCCCTTAAATGTTCATAGGTCAGCTCACAAACAACAGCAAATCCTAGTGACTCTAGGAGGTCCAGTGCTATGAACCCCCGACCCAGAGTCAGCTCATTTTGTCACGCAGATAGGCTGGGAGTATCTATCGAGCAAGTTCGTGCAGGCCTTACAAGCATTTGCTTTCTGCTCTTTCCCATCAGACCACCTTGTTTACAGGCTTAATACTCCAGCTTGAAAGATTCTGTTTCGGCCTGCACAAGTAGCGGGCCTCAAAAATGTGATGTCGTTCAGAGTCCTGCGATGGGTAGACCAATCGACCCTCCGTAACCAATCGTCAAGATGTTGATTCGTCCTGGGGTAAGCAGCAGACAAAAGAGAGCGATGCGACATGAACCTCGTACTGATACAAGACGGAGTTACGTCCGCCTGTGCCGTCTGTATCGGGCCAACTGTTAGTGATGTTACGATCAGCAACAACCTGAATGGTATAACAGATGCTCAACCCCGCCAATAATTCGGCTTCATGAATGGCATCGGGGTGACGACTGCCCTTCGCAGTTTGTTCCGCACGTCCACCTCTACTTCTGTTCCTTTCTTGTGCCATCCCGACCGCACGTAGGCCATGGCGATGTTTTTGCCGAGTGTAGGTGACGGGATTCCAGACGTTACTTTTCCTGTGGAAAAAAATAAGGCCACGCAGCCACATCAATGGTCAATTGATTCACCGATAGGGTCCTTTTCAGAAGATGCGAAGATTTGGGCACCCTCTACATAAAACCAAGTCAGCTAGAAAGAAAGGGAGTATGGAAAGGGAGGCCGACGTCTTGCAGGAGTTCCATCAACTACTAGGCCAACACGCCGTCTTGGAGGACCGTCTTTGAGGTGCTTACGAACACCTTCTGCACCGATAAAATCTCCAGAATCTCTCCTGTCCTTGCCTTCGCGACTAGCAATAAGCAAGGACACGATCTACGAGACCGAGGACATACCGATGACCCACGTGAGCCCGGCCTCGACCGGGGTCGTATCCTCGTCGAGGTCATTTCCATACAGGCACATACCAGCCTCCAAGCGCAGACTGTCGCGTGCACCCAGACCAGCCAGCTGGACGGGCGACTGAGAGAGAAGCTGCGTCACTTCCACGGTCTGTGCAGGAGGGATAGAGATCTGGCAAGTACGTTGGCAGAAAGCAAGAGTGTTTGATGGGAAATACATGCCTCGAAACCATCTTCGCCAGTGTACCCTCCTCGGGCGACGTGTAGATTGAAACCGCCGATAGGTATGTATGCAGATGTTCCAAAGGTGAGTTTGCTCAGGTCAAATGACGTCAGATTTTGGAGATACTCGGCAGCCTTCGGACCTGTACTCCCAAATGTCTGAGCTTTCCTTATAAGCCGGGTGTAATCGGGAAAAAGAACCTTGCAACGCAACCAAACCCCAATCTTCGAGTACTTCATGCTCGACTTGTCCACCCTTTGCACGCTCGCTTGAGTTCCATTCTCCCAGCTTTTGCCGGAACCATGCGAGGTCCCTGTCTCTCCTTCCCGCGTTTGTCACTACGTAAAATGCATCGTCGGAATGTTTCGTGATGACGGTGTCGTCAATGATCCCTCCGTGCTCGTTAAGAAAAAGGGACAGCGTCGAGTGGTATTGCGAGAGTGACTTCAACGATGAGGGCGTGAGCCATTCCAGGAACGCGGTGACGGTAGCACCCCGGAAGCTAGATTTCGCTCAGAGATACACAATTGAATGGACATTCATGCGAAAGACGCACTTTAGCTGCACCATATGCCCAACGTCGAACAGGCCGACGCTGGAACGCACATGGCCATGACTTGCGACTGGTCACGTCGGTTCGAATCGGCATGTAGAAACGCGGAACGATGGCACTCGCCTTGACCGACAGACCCGTACGAGAGGGGCATCGCGAAGCCCGCGAACGGAACCATTTTAGCACCATTCTGAACGTGGAAGTCGTAAAGGCCGGTTCTTCTGAGCTAGTGGATTGTGCCGTCAAATGAAATGCTTGGTTAAATACCGCGAAAAAGCTTGTCTCACTGGTTCGTTGGATGTGGATAGTCCCCGTCTCAGCGATGTTGGTGCGTACGGAGTGTACCAGCGACAACGCGAGGAGGTGATGAGCAGGTTCCGCACAAGGTGGGTTGGCATTGGGATGTTGGATGGGGTGATCGTGTGCCAGCAAACACAAAAAGCTTGACTCCGGCCCGGAAGTGACCGGTGACCGTGGTGGACCATCTTCCTCTCTCCAGCCTTTGAGAGACCTGCTCAACCTGCAACTCCAACTCAAGGGATATGCCCAAGCCTTGATCAAAATGTGAAACAAGCCAAGAACACTGGAACTGACGAATTTTCCGCGCCTTGTCCCGGATGTCTCAGACCTTCAAGTAAACAATGAGAATTTACTTGTGGTGGCGATGTCGGATCCTTGAACCATGCCTCCAAGAATGTACGTACCCCAAAACATATTTGAAGCGCCCGCCTATACATAAACTGGCCGAGGACACAAAAAACCCTCCCACCTCACCATGGACTCGCAGGCCACTCTCGTCAATCCCGGTCCACCGACACTCTACTTCCTGAGTTCTTCTGACCTGACAGACGCGGTCGTGTACGCCCATCCCGGTGATCCTCTGTACCGGGTCAAGAATCAAGCAGGACAGATGAAGATTTTCGATGGACGCCACCCTTCGCGGGTGCTCGCCATTGTACAGCACCGAGAGTTGCGTCCAGACACCGTCTCTTTCCCGACACCAGACGGTCCTGGTGTTGTCGTCAACACACATAAGTGGTTAAAGAAGACAAAACTACCAGACGGAACGTAAGCACTGATTCTGATGCTGGTCATCAATATCATGTACCCTAATACGACGCATTTGCAGTGTGGTCCGCGTCATGGATACAAAACTTGGGTCATATGTCTGGAAGGCGGACTCGAGAAGCCGCCTGAGGGTACGTTCGCATTTGCATTTGCGCTATGATCGCTCATTCTGTCTTCTATTGCAGATTTTCCCCGACAATGATCTGGAGAATCCGGTAGCAGCCTGCTATTTGAGTTACAGCAGTGCGCAACCAATTCTTGCACTTGAATTTGTTGCAGAGCCTCTGCGTGACGACATTGTCGTTGCGTACTTCATCCAGAGACGCAAATTCACAATGGGAGACTTGGCACTCGATGTCATGGTAGGCAGCCGGTGAGCATATGTAGGGAGGTGGTTATCTTTCCTGGTACAGCATTGATTTTACGCATACTAATTGTAGTTACTGTACACTCGCACTATTCTACACGTAAAATCTCATAATATCAGATGACCCTAACCCTACCATGGGTTTCAATTCGCATCGATGACTTGCCTTCGGCCCATCAGAATATCTTACGATGCACTCGCAGGCGTAGACGGCTCAGCTCGCTTCACTTTTGGAGAAACATGCTCCGCCCTCGCCTCGGTCAGCGGCCCAATCGCAGCACGACCAGCATCCGAACATCCAGCTCGTGCAACAGTCGAAGTCCACGTCCGACCGCTCTCCTTAGTCCCTGGTACAACAGAAAAATTTCTAGGCGCAGCGTTCAAGGGAATCCTTGAGCGCGCATGTATTCTCGGGCAACATCCACGCACCCTCATCCAGCTCGTCGTCCAGGCTCTCTCACACCCAAGCCACGCACTCATCGCAGCCGAGATCAACGCATGCAGCCTTGCGCTTGTGAACGGTGGCTCCATCCCCATGCGGGGCGTTGTCTGCGCAGTGGCAGTGGGGCTGAGTAAAAAAGACGGTCATCGGATAGAATTCATGCTCGATCCCGCAGAGGAGTCAAAGCTGGATGGGGTTGGCTGTTTTGCCTTTTTATTTGGCATTGGTCCGGCATCGGTACAGGGAGGATTACCGCCGTCGGAGCTGTTGTGGTCGAATTTCAGGCCTTCCAGTGGTTCCATCGTATCGCTGGACGCGTCTGAGCTTGCGCAGGCGACGGAGCTTGCTCGAAAAGGGGCCACAGAGGTATGGTTGTGCATCAAGAAGAGCTTGTGTGGTTCTTTGTCCGACGATGATGACGATAACAAGATGTAGATGTAGGGACGCGATTGGGTGTGCAATAATTCGTGTTCGCCCGTGGTACGCTCTATCGCTTAACCATCTTACGCGTCTCATTTCTCGATTTCTGGTAGGGATATACTTAGTGTCTGCTATCCAGTGAGTCAACATCCACTGTCTATTTCATTGCTAAAGGATCATTCTACGACATGTCGAATTCCAGGACAGTTATGTAGGCCTCGATTTGGACCTTGCAATTGGGTATTATATGCGCGTTGAATTACAACCTATCAAGTGTTACACGAAGTGCAATTAAAAACGAGCGATCCATCATGATGTACCCAGACCAAGCATGACACCGCTTTGCTACATGTTACATCGGCAATGACCAGAATGCAATAGGTATCCTACAAACCTCGGATCATCCTCGGCTCCCAGCAAACCAAGAGACGTGGTGCGGAAAATACAGCTAGTAACGCCATACCTGCACCCCAGCCGTTTCCTTTCGGACCAAAGCCACGATTTCTCCGAGCCTCGGACGGTTGCGACGATTGCGATCCCAACACCATTCCATTAAATTTGCAAGTTTAGGGGAAACCCTAGTCGAAACACGAGGATTTTCATATCTCAGCTTTGCTAGCTGCACGGCGAGGTCGTTTGCGGGGTAGTATGGAACTTGCCCAGTTATGGTCTGTGAGTAATTAACCTGTTAGACTCGGACTCACGTAGTGTTCTGAAACCTTACCTGGAGGATGATACCGCCCAACGAGTATATGTCGTACCTTCGATCTTCATGCTCTCCGTGCAACGCTGGCGAGTGTCGGCGATCGTGTTGCGCGAGGGCGATCAAAAGGTCAGGATCCGTCCACCGTAGCGCATTGGGTCGGCACGACCTGAAATAGGCCGTATAGTTGAACTCAGCCATGATCGAAGCCATGCCGTAGTCGGAGATGAGTGCGTCCCCGTTGTGGTTAATGAGGACATTGGACTGGCGAAGCGAGATCGTCAGCAGAATACCAGGCCAGGAAGATGTACACACCCCAGTGAGGTCCCCATGGTAAATATTATTTGTGTGCACTAACGTTCGTCGAATGTCAGTGTACATTCATATGAAGCTGGCAGCAACTTACGGTGGTTAAGTCCTAATGTCGCTTGCACAATCTGCGATTCACAGAACCGAGTCAGCCCCATTATGGGTGGTCCAGGTACTACTCACAATCGTCAACCTCTTTTGGTAAGGTAAATTGGGTTTGCGCTCCAGATAGGAGGTCAGCGTGCCGTTGTACATCCAGGGTGAGACGAACGACGGCAGTGGACCAAAGCCTGTCGCCATTCCATAGACTTCCAGCACATTATCATTTCGAGGCAGCCTCATCCACGTGTGTATGTCTTTTCTTATCCTGTGAAAGATCTATAGTCTATCAGCAAGGTATTCCAGGCATCAGGGACGACAATTACTCGTTCGATTTGTTCCTGACTGAGATCAGCTAATTGCATTCTCAAGCATTTGACAGCAACCTGCGGAGCAATCACCTGGATTAGATTGGCCAACGGCGAGGGAAATGGTAATGTCTGACCTTCTCTCGCTTCTGGCTGTCTCCCCCCCAATATATTCTACATTTCGAGACATCAGCACACCCACCCCTCCGAGATGGCCATTTAGGTCGCTCAATGATGAGATGCGTTATGTCATTTGATTGTTTATTACCCCAAGGGTAGCTGAAGTATCAAGCTTAGCTTCGTCGTTTGTGGATTTACAGTTTGAGACTGACTTAGGGTAAGAGTAAGGTGAGGGGTTACCGTTGACTCCGCCCCATTGGAGATCACCATACTGCCCGTTGGGCATATTGTTCTGTGTCCCGTTCTCGTCAGTAAACGAGGCCGCCTATTCAGGCAGTATCTCACCTCCCCTCTGTGCCCGCTCCAGTTAGTTGCACTCGAGCCAGGTCTCCCGTCGCTGCCCCGCTCTCCGCACCCTTGGTCCCCGTAGCCCATAGAAGAACCATCTGATTCCCTTCCCGGCATCATTGGCATGGGGCCTTGTGGAGGTGCATGTGCCGGTGCGTTAACCTGACCCTCCCATTGCCCGTGTGGTGGCTGGGGTTGGTATCCCATTTGGCCATGATGCCCGGGGGGTACGTGTTGAGGTTGGAACCCCACCCCGTCGTGATGCCCGGGGGGAGGATGTCCTTGTGGAGGTTGGAATCCCATCCCGTTATGCTGGGGTACAACCGGTCCTTGTTGTGGAGGAAACATCGTTGGGTCGTTGTGTTCTCGATCGGGCCAACCTGGTGCGGCGGTTTCTTCTGCTCTGTGCAACAAGAGGATCAAGATGAGTCTCGTGTGTTCTGGTCAATGGATCGTAGGAGGAGGGTCCTGACTTTGGGTATGCTGTCATATATTCTCTGCGTGGCACTGATGCAGGTCGTGCTTGTTGTGTATAGGGTCTCAACAGAAACCCATGGTATACCCGTCCTTTTTGACCTTTTATGACTCCACAGCTTCTCACTATACAAAGCGTTGCGGCTGGCCAATCATACGGGTATGAGGTAACTAATGTCAGATATGATTACGTTGAGCCATTTCATTCGCAGGATAGGAGATCCGGGGGCGTCGGGCATCATTACCGAGTCGGGCAGAGGTGAGGTTGCGCCGATTTGACGGTTTGGTGCTAAATAGGGGAAGGGTTCATAGATAGGCTTGCATGTGTGCAGGTTCACACTTACCTTACGAGCCCTCGCGCTGTCTCACCTGAGAACCAATTCAACAGCGACCTGTGAGGCACCCAAATGCTTGATACGTGCCCTCATAGTACTAGTCCTCATAATTCCAACCCCGTTCGACCGAGGAGTCTTACGATCAGAAAGTGATTGCGCCCTTGCGGGAGTGCCCTGACATTATAGTCCGTATCCTAGTGTATCTGTGCCTTGGCCTGCATACTTACCATTTCCTGCCTGTGGCACTGTCCTCGTGTCTACCTAGTAAGTACCTATACCAGTATAGGGTCTATTGTTGCCAACAATTCGGTATTGATATCATTGCCAACTATACAAGTCAATGCTCTGTTTGACCAAAATATGTGTGTAACGTTGCTCCACAGCTTCCTATTTACAGCAACACAAGCTGTATGCCAATTGCTGTATATTCCAAATAGTTATTGACTTTACTGCTTCTTCAAGATGACACACGTATCGCTGAGATGCCCTTTAATTGGATGTGCCACTCTTGCTATACTAGAACCCCCCGCGCGCTGCCTTGTTTTGGGAATGTTCTATGATTGAGCGCTCACTGGTGTGTCTAATCGGTCGTTTGAGTACATGGTCACTGGAAAAAGCCTCGTGGTTACCAGCACAAATTTGCAATTCCATTGACATAGGCAAATTGTTGCTGGAAAATAAGCTGACCAGGTTGGCCAGCGTCAATGCATATGTAAGCATAAATTGATTGGCCAACTATAATTGCATTGGCCAGCGGTGATAAGATATGATAAGTCTCCCAGTGGAGCGCAGGAACTTAGGAAGATATATAACCCATGGTTTGGGATTGAATGAATAACCGGATAGATTGGCTGACCGCGCGACCGAACAGCCCACGTTGACGGTTGCGCCCAACTTGTACGTTGCTGTAATAGTACATGAATCAGCTGCGAATGTAACCGAAAATCCAGAAGAGGATTTACATGAGACTACTCCTGCCTCCAACGTGCTTGGTGAAAGGGTTAGCGCTGTCATTTGCGAAGTACGTACTTCATCTGAGGAAGAGACTCAAAATTGACGAAGTTTTGAATTAGATCTGAAGACTACCCGAAGGCACTTATCCTTATAAGGGGTGGAATCCACTGGAATCCACCGGCTAGTGTATCAGATGTTAGTCGTTTTGACATCGACATCCTTCAGCTCTAGCACCGCTACGATACAGGAACACCTTCTGGGACTCTCCACAACCACGGAACTTACGCAGGTAGTAGGCGTAAAGCGATATAACATTTGGAAATAATATCTACCAATGCAGTATAGTGTCGGACGCCGGGTCTGACTCGGCATTGGATCTTGAATTCGACGGTGTGCTGGAGTTGAGATGCATTCGCAGGTCGCAACTCATCACTCAACAACCTGTTACGCCTTATGCTGAGAGGCACCTAGGTTGCTCTGTCCAGAAGAAAATGCGCAACGTTATAATCAAAGGCTAACGTCGTTCGCCTATTTGGTACAAGTTGATCTCGTGACAGTTCCTGTAATTGCCTCATTTCAATGAATCAACAAAGAAATGGACCCAAGAAATCAGATATATGAAAATGGTGAGAGAAAAGCTTCATGGAAGTTGTGGATCATGTAGAAAGCCTATCCTGCTATGGTTTAACCGTGGCGATGATGTTGCTTGCTGTTGGACGGACGTAATGATTCTTGTCCCAACACCGTTTAATTAGGTTCGAATATAATGGGGGAAATGTTGTAGAAATCTTGGGGTCCTCGCTATTGAGTTTCATAGCAGACACAACGATGTCATGTTTGTCGTGATATGGGACTACCCCAGTCAGGATCTGTCCATCGTCGTCAACGCCCATGGTCATAATCTGTTCGTCGAGGAGAGACCAACCTGCAAGATTATACACCCCATCGAGTATATGTCATGAATCAAGCCAGCTTTGATAGATACTTTATCATTGTTCCCCTGGGGTTTCGCCAGAGCTATGATCAATGCGGGGTCAATCCATCGCACGGCACTTGGTTTGTACGAGCTGAAGTATGTTGTGTAGTCATACTCCATTAGGAGCGAAGACAGCCCGAAGTCGCCAACAAGGGCATCTTGGTTCCTATTGATCAGGACATTGGACTAATGCGGAGAGGTTATTGGTAGCACGCTAGTCAGTGGATCATACGCACACCAGTAAGGTTTCCATGACAGATGCCTTGGTCGTGCACTGTAAGAACGAGTCAGAAGTCAACGTAGTTTCAGGAATCTAGGTGGCGGTAACGCACAGTACGCAAGTCCTGAAGCCACCTGACAAATCTACAATAGAATGCATAACGTTAAGGAATTCAACTGCAGATGGATCATCCAAGTGCTCACAAGCGCGATTCTCCTGTCGAACGACGGTGGCTCAACTTGGCTCCGCAGATAGGAAGTCAACGTGCCGTTCTCCGCCCAAGGTAAAACAAGAGAGGGTAGAGGGCCAAAGTTGTCCGCCATGCCATAGATGGGTAAAATATGTTTATGAAGAGGTAGCTTGGCCCACATCTGTATTTGACCTCGAAATCTGTGGATGATCTACAATGAACGTGAGTAAGGCAAGCTTCTATTTCGAGATAATGATTACCCTATTATGTTCGCTGGGGTCTGTTACAGGCAGTCTGATGCTTTTCACAGCAACCTGAGGAGTAACGCAGACTATCAAATCAAGTACCAGAGAGGGAAGTGACAAATCTGACTTGTTCCCCTTGCGTGTTATCACCTGCTCTGCGCAACACACATTTCCACACATCTGCACTCCCACCAGTCTTAGTCGCCCACCGCCCTTTGTCATAGATGAATCCAGTCAGATCAACCGACTCCTGAATGTATTTCGTGTCTCTAGAGCACTATGGTGAGTTATTTTCAGCTTTATACTTATGGACGAGACATACGTGGGTTGTACATGCTGGTGAGTGATGTTCATACCTTGTGTATTAGTACGGTTATGGCCACCATATGTCTGTGGAGTGTCCCTATTTCCAGGACCCTACATTCTCTCATCAGTGCTGATCAACTAATAGCTGTGGCGGTTATCATACCCCCTGTGCTAACTGAGGCATAGCTCCACGAAAATCACTGCTCAGGGTATCAAAGCCTGAGCTGACTTGCTGTGGCTTAAGCAATGGTGTGGGTGGTACACCAGGAACAACTGGATTGGGTGGCTGCCAGACTTGGTGAGGATGCCTCTGCGGACCAACACCTTGAGTTCGCTCCCAGGTTGATGAGGGATTCGCTCGTCCGTGTGTCATTGGAGGAGCTGGTGTAGGCAGAGTTCGGTGGGGCTGTGCATCAGGCCCTCGAAACGGGACCTCCCCACCTGGAACCCGTTGATTGCTCGGCACGGACTGAGGGGGGCGCTGATATACGCGCTGCGGGACAGACTCGTAGTCCCAGGGCCCTGAACTTGACGGAGCACCCTCTCGACGTTGATTTGGGATCTGCTGAAATTGATTATTTCGTGAAGTCATTAGGAAGTACAGAAGATTCCTGTGAGACTTTTAGTATGTAAAGTCGTTGGTCTTACATGGATGTATAAGTATGTAGATTTCGGCGACTCCAGCCACACAAACGCGTGACCAAGGTCAATCAGGTGAAATTGACGAACTTAATCTTAACCTTGGGGCGGCCAAACGCGACCCTTGTTTACACAGGATGGCTGGTCTTTTGAGACGTGACATATGTAACATGTGGGGCAATCTTCAGAGCGACTATTATCTGAAGAGATCGAGAAGGAGCAACCCATGAGAGACTCGCTATTTGACACATCGCACTCACTTCGGTCGTTGCCGCGTGCCTTGGTGGATACACTTTGACCTTGCTCTGGGCATTCTGGTGGCTCCCAAGTTACAGGCGCTTTGGGAAGCAATCCAATAAGGTAACCACTGCGCCCAGAGGATCAAGAGCCTGCCAAATCAATACCTCCTGGCAACAGAAAGCGCCCATCACTGCTTACGGGAAAAACGAACCTGCTCTGTGAGCTGCCAAGCTGCGGCCTCTGTTATCGCAGCCAACACGAGGACCATGCGGCGTTCGACAGAAGTTCTCCCCGAAGGTATTACATCAAGTAACCGGCGATCTTTGATACAGGTTCCAAATATCCGGGTAAGTATATAGATCGTAGATGGAAGGTGTTGCAGGTATCGTTGGCGATTCACACGGCGGCCTGACCCTAACACATTGATACTTTACCGAAGGCAAAATATACTTCGACATTGTGCGAAGTTTGATATGCACCTCAACATTCTGTAGAAGGGTGTTTGGAGTCTCGCCGATGCTACTTACTAAAAGAAGGCTGTTCGGTCGAAGCACAGTGCTTCTCGCGCGAAATCCAAGGCTCCTTCCCAACCGCTGCTTCGAGTGTGAGGCTGCATCCTAGTATCGACTGAATAGATTTCAGTAGTGGTGGAGTGTGAGGTTATGGTTGTGCTGTGTTTGAATCTGTGTATGTATAGCAGCCACTCGGACCACTACCGAAATGTTCTAAGTCTGTACTAGGATATAACCTCACAATCGAAGCAACAGTTGGGAAGGAGCCTGAGTGCTTCTTTGCCAAGGGCGCGGTTGTCGGCATTCCATCAAGCCAGTGCCTAGAGGTCATGGGAGAAAATGATGTGGGGTTCGGATAGCCTACGCGAAACGTCTTGACTGTTGACGACTGGCACGAGTCAGAGCGAACACACACCACAAACACCCCGGTACGTACCGCAGGCGGTTAGCCGTGACATCATCTGCCAGCAGTGTGTCATGATGTACTCACTTACTCTGGTTTCAAGCCAGGCGCCGTGCTTGACAAAGTTGTCCTCTTTGCAGCGATATACCCATGACTACTCGATTGATCCTTTCGAGAGAGGACCCACTGCAAACTGACTTCCTCATCACCAACAGCAATGTCTTGTATACCTCTGAGACTATCAACCACTCACAGCCGCTGCATGGCAGCAAAGCCATGACGACTGTTACTCGCAGAGGTGCCACTGGGGGCACGTGGCAAGTCGGCGTTATAGAATGGCCTGCTAATCCCGACGAGAGGCCGCGGGTAATCGTCGGAACGAGATCGGTTGAGATGATAAAGACAGGCCTGTATACTGCGTGAGTGTGGACATCTTGGTTTATTCTGAAGCCGGGATTCATTGGGTTCTCAATAGGCCAGAGATGTTTCAAGCCCACGATGGCCATATATATGAGTGGCAGATTAACAACTACACAGCGCAGGTAAGAAGCCGCGACCCATTACACTTGTCACAAGTAACATCTGATCAATTCCTTTAGCTCGTCCCGCTACAGCAGAACCGTTCAGCAGCCCATGTAGCCACCTTCTTGAAAAGTTCGACGGGTTCCACTATTCACAAGAAGTGCGCTTCGCTGGTCATACCACCTGAAGTCAACCATATCCTCGACGATATTGTTGTGACGTTTATATATTTCGAGGGCCAGTGGCGGAACCGGGAGCGGTTCCGGGCGCGCTGCTGGGATCATCCTGTCGCATAGGTTATGTGACCATCGGTTGGCGTAGCTAACACAAAGTGCAGAGATACTACGGATTACTTCATCTTGGGCATTTGGAGAATAATGATGTTGTAAGATATGGGCGAAAAGGGTCTGGTGTATAGTTACTGGGTTGTATTATCTACAGCCTACAGGTATTGCATAAAATTAGCTAGCGGTCATCCTCTAGCTGTCCGACTGAGTATGAACATCAGCTGAGCAAACTTACATGTGTCTCCGGTATCTTGCCTTACCCAACTCCTGTTCCAAGGCTTTTGCTTTCCGCATCAGCACACTGCTTTTCCTGAGCACCATGATCCCCATTCGGTTCATCCGAGGCAACAGTGATAGGTTCATGTCCAACCAGGGCATCTTCCACCTCCACCCCCACATTCTCTTGATCAGCATGATCTTCGTCCAACTCTACTTGGTCCTTGTCGTCGATTTCATCAGGATTGTTCAAGGGGGTCGTTGATATTTCCCCCATGGCTGTGACGCTTCCACTCCGCCGCACGTGTTGTTTCAGGGCTGCTCGGGTTTGTCAGTCATATTTGTAGCCGATTTCTTGCGAGAGTTATCATTATCACTCGTTTTTTTGACAGTCGAGTTCACGACCTTCGGCCTGTGGGATTGTGAGGCACTATCTGGTTGGATGCCATGTTTTTCTTGATACATTGCAATGCGTTCATCGAAACGATCTGAGTTCTTTTTGTAGCGCTCCCGCCACGATTGCCACGGATGGCGTTTAGACCATGGCCACCTGTTTCCTGACTGCCATGAACACGGTAGGTCACTCCAAAGACAGAAGTATGTAGTCAACTTACATTTTCTTCTAGCTCCTGAAATACGGCATTCCCAAAACGACCTTTCTTCGAAGGACAATACTTTGCGAGATATTTCGCCAAAAAAATGTCATCTTTCAAAGTAAAGGGAACCCGGACGCTAATGCGATGAGATCATCCGTGCGCAAGTTGGTAAAATAACTTACATTTTATGAGAAGACATGGTCGTCATCTGAAGAACTGACACTGGCACACACAAGACTCTGTTCCTGTGTAAATGCTATTGTCCGAGATTGAGAATAGTTATTGTGTAGCGCACATGGTAAATGGGATTAGACTAGCATCGCGTCAGTCGCGTCCAGGTGGGCGGGTGGTTGGAATCGGGCATTCTGGTGGCTCCCAAGTTACAGGCGCTTTGGGAAGCAATCCAGTAAGGTAACCAATGCATTGCGCCCAGAAGATCACTATAAGAGCCTGCCAAATCAATACCTCCTGGCAGCAGACCATATTCCAAAGTGCCCACCACTGCTTACGGGACAAACAAACCTGAAGTTTGTGAGCTGCCAAGTTCTGGCCTCTGTTATCGCAGCCAACACGTGACGCGGCGCTCGATAGAACTTCTCCCCGAAGGCATTACATCAAGTAACCGATCTTTGATACAGGTTCCAAATATCCGAGTAAGTATATAGATAGGAGATGTTGCAGGTATCATTGGTGATTCCCACGGCGGAGTTGCTGGCTCGCCATTGCCATGGAATTTCTTGCCCACAGGAGTCACCTATGAGTCCTATGGCAATACTGATCGCGGCGGGGTAGGAACGTTGCCACGCTAAAACAGGTGACTCCGAAGCAAGGATTCTTCAAGCCAAAGAGTTGATCAGCTACATTTAGGACGCAGAGCACCCCCAACTTAGCCTGTAGAGGCGTTGCGGCATGTCAGCCGCTGCCTCGAGGCGCACTGTAGCCTGAAACAAGGAGAGTATCATTTGCCTTAGGCTAAGCGAAAACTGTGACACGGTGCACCACGATTCTGTATTCGTTGCCCTTTGTGGGCTAAACTGAGAATGGACAGCAGAGAGCCTATCGTACGAGGACGTGGTTGCAGGACGCTTGAATGATGATTCTTCTCCACTGTGAGGTGCGGTGAGGTTAAAGTCCATTATGGAGGTCTTGTTCGGTGCTCCGGTGTATTGCAAAGAGGTGGTGGAATGGTGTTCGAATGCTAATGATCGGCTTGGAAGAATATCCAAAGAGGACACAGCACAGTCAGCTAGTAGCACCATCAGTCATAGTTTGAATCAGTACCATGTTATTATGACGCAGCTCCGATACCATGATGCGAAGTGACCTCGCGCTTTCCCGGTCTTGTAGCTCATAATCAGTTATACTTAAGGAGGCCTAGCCGGTAAGACATGAAAGGATAGCGTAAGTATGTTCGGAGATCCGCAGGGGATCCACGTAGAGGAGCCACATCTATGCGTTATCTCCGGTCTTCGGACGCCTTCACGGTAACGAATTCCATAAGCCGAGCCAATGAACGTTCAACGTTCCCAATCGACGTGTCTTCGGAATCTCCGACTCGTATCGACAAAAGCTGCATATAGGGAAAAGAAGCATCGAGAATGGACCGATCATTCGTGAAATTGCAAATCATTGAATGCCTCCTTGGTAGTCTCCCAAAGCCAAACCTCGTTCTCTGATTGGTGGCAGTGAACTTTGAAGTGTCAGATGGCGGAATCCAGGATGGGGTTCTCGCCGATTTCGCATAGAGACAAGCGTTTTACATAACATACAGATACCAGCTGGCTGGATCATCATCACCTCATAGTACAATGCCCATCATCAGTGAGTGAGTGACTACGAGAAATTTGCAGACTTACTGCAAACCTACTGTGGACATTTGGCATACTAATTGCCGAACCGACGAAGCAGACTATAATCGAGGTGACTGAAATAGTACATGGCGTACGTGGATCGCCATTGGCGCTATGGCAGGCACTGGGTTGTCAAGATTACATAACCATCTGTGACTTTTCTTTGATTAGGTTCTCCCCTTGCCCTGCCAGTTATAATGTGGGGCTCAGCAGGCGCCTTCAAGCCAGAGCCTAAAGGTCAAGGTGATTGGCAGCAAATGATGTGGAGTTCGGATAGATGCGAAACGTCTTGACTGTTGACAACCACGAGTCAGACCGAGCACACACCACAAACACCCGTACCGCAGG
This sequence comes from Scleroderma bovista, assembly GCA_037178675.1. Taxonomy (NCBI): domain Eukaryota; kingdom Fungi; phylum Basidiomycota; class Agaricomycetes; order Boletales; family Sclerodermataceae; genus Scleroderma; species Scleroderma bovista. The sequence continues at coordinate 3,665 of JAYMGJ010000134.1, read as the reverse complement.
CGGTTAGCCCACATCATCTGCCAGCAGTGTGTATGACTCACTTACACTGGTTTCAAGCCAGGCGCCGTGCTTGACAAAGTTGTCCCAGCTTTGCAGCGATATACCCATGACTACTCGATTGGTCCTTTCGAGAGAGGACCCATTGCAAACTGACTTCCTCACCAACAACAATGTCTTGTACACCTCTGAGACTATCAACTACTCACAGCCACTCTATGGCAGCAAATCCATGACGACTGTTACTCGGAGAGATTGCACTGGGGGCACGTGGCAAGTCGGCGTTATAGAATGGCCTGCTAATCCCGACGAGAGGCCGCAGGTAATCATCGGAACGAGATCGGTTGAGATGATAAAGACAGGCCTGTATACTGCGTGAGTGTGGACATCTTGGTTTATTCTGAAGCCGGGATTCATTGGGTTCTCAATAGGCCGGAGATGTTTCAAGCCCAAGATGGCCGTAAATATGAGTGGCAGATCAACAACTACAGAGCACAAGTAAGAAGCCGCGACCGATTACGCTTGTCACAAATAACATCTGGCCAATTCCTTTAGCTCGTTCCGCTACAGCAGAGCCGTTCAGCAGCCCATGTAGCCACCTTCTTGAAAAGTTCGACGGGTTCTATTATCCGCAAGAAGTGCGCTTCGCTGGTCATACCACCTGAAGCCAGTCATATCCTCGACGATATCGTTGTGACGTTCATCTATTTCGAGAGCCAGTGGCGGAACCGGGAGCGGTTCCGGGCGCGCTGCTGGGATCATCCCGTCGCATAGGTTATGTGACCATTGGTTGGCGTAGCTAACACAAAGTGCAGAGATACTACGGATTACTTCATCTTGGGCATTTGGGGAATAATGATGTTGTAAGATATGGGCGAACAGGGTCTGGTGTATGGTTACTGGGCCAGATGGAATTCTATTATCTGCAGGTATTGCATAAAATTAGCTAGCGGCCATCCTCTAGCTGTCCGACTGAGTATGAACATCACCTGAACAAGCTTACAATGTGTCTCCGGTATCTTGCCTTACCCAACTCCTGTTCCAAGGCTTTTGCTTTCCGCATCAGCACACTGTGCTTTTCCTGAGCACCATGATCCCCATTCGGCTCATCCGAGGCAACAGTGATAGGCTCATGTCCAACCAGGGCATCTTCCACCTCCACCCCTACATTCTCTTGATCAGCATGATCTTCTTCCAACTCTACTTGGTCCTTGTCGTCGATTTCATCAGGATTGTTCAAGGGGGTCGTTGATATTCCCCCCATGCTGCGACGCTTCCATTCCGCCGCACGTGTCGTTTCAGGAGGTGAATACTCTGATTCTGTGTCCGACGGAGGAACAGGGTCAAAGTTCAATTCGGTACTCGCAGTCTCCTGTCTGCAAGGAATCTGCTCATCAGGCGATTCTCGCCTATTCCTGGCCGCTCGCGGTAGACTCGATCTACCAGATTTGTCAGAGTTCTGACGTTCAATCGAGTCTCTGCCATCTTCCCCCTTTCTGAGCGCGTCCTCCGCGTGTCCTTCCGCAGCTTCTCTCATACCCCTCAGCACCTCATCTGTCTCTCTCAGGTTGCGTGCACCCCGATAGACTCCCATCGCAACATGGAGAGCGAACCCATGGTTGGCGGACATAGACAATAGGAGCGAGGTCAGCCCATGGGCGGTCACAAGATGGAGATCGGCTGGATGTGGAGTGAGTGAGGTGGTCGTGGACGGTGCGGGAGCATGGTGCAAGGGTGTGTGGACAAGGGACGGAAGTTGTCCAGATGTTGCGTAAGAGTTAACGGGAGAAACAAACGAAAAGGCAGAAGTTGGGAATGGGCGAGCGAGTGTAGTAGTATTTGCAGGCATCTGCTGGATGGGCAGCGGGGGGAAGTGCCCATGTTGATAGGGAAACGAAGGCGAGTTAGGTCGTGTGCTAGGCCCTGCGGATGTGAACAAAAGGTCTCTTCTTAATAAAGGGGGAGTGACATGAGCCGGAAGATATCGACGGGAGCGACGTTTCGTGCCGGACTCGAAAGAATTGTGCGATGCAGAAGTTGACAACGTGGTCAGGTCGATGCTAGGTACATGGCGATATTGAGAATCACTAATAGTTTGGCGCCTCACAGATGCGAGGGTAGGGTGCACCTTTTTAGCTCGGGCCCGTTCCTGTGACCGTTCCGGTAGACAGAACGGAGAACAAGGAGGTGCCCGTGGAGCCGGAAATCCGGTTTTGGCTGCTGCCTGCGGTTGAATAGACTTGGTCTTGGTACCTGATCGCTCGTCAATTAGGTTATCGTTCAACGTTAACTGCTTTGCTTTCTGAACCTGGCTGAAGGGATGATGGGCGGCAATGTTAGTTGTCTCCATCTGACTAGGCGTCTGTTTATTTGCATCGACACGTTCTCTTCCCTTTCCTTTCGTGTCCTCAGCGGATGACCGAGTCTCTTTGTTGACCCCCCCACTACTTTGTTCTTCATTGCCATTCTTACCGGCACAAGGACTAGACAGCAAGGGCGTGCGACCCGTCTGACATACGAAATCAGACCGCTTCGCAACACGTCGAGGAACATCGGGAGATAGCGTTGTTGAAACAGTATGTTTTATCGGCAATGAGAGATCTCCGGTGGTGACTACTGTTGGGGGTGAGGGTGACGAGCCAAAGGGAGCAAAAGGGGAACGATATCGTTTGCGCAGGGGCCGACGAGGAGGTTGAGATGGCTGGCCTTCTTTCTGGGGGGAACTTCGACTCAAAGTTGGTGCTGTGACCTCTGTCGTGAGTTGAACTGGCTCGTCCTGTGGTGTAGTTGATAGACCTCGACTGCCTCCATCCACATCCGTGACAGCGCCCGACCCCAGGACTGGCGTGGTCCCATTTTGAGGTGGATGTTGAGCAAGATGTTTGGGTGTGGCAGGTAGGTGACTCGGTTCACCGCCATTGGCAGTTATTTGAGCAGGGGGTGGGGTGGATTCGGATCCCAACTCCACATCGCTCGCGGCTCTGTAAAATTGTGATTTATGAAATCTTCGATACATACCAAGAGCACCTACTTCGTTGCTGATGTTCCAGGTTGTGCTTCATCGGAATGAGTTGATTGCGGTTTCGACATCAGGTCAGGAGCATCCGACACTCGCCCATTTGGCGTGGGATTGATCGCCACAGAAGAGGACACAACAGGATGCTCACTTTTCGCAATGGCATTGGGACTGTCGCTCGCGTCTACCCTTGGTCGTTTGGTTCGGCGCTGCTCGGGTTCGTCAGTCATATCTGCAGCCGATCTCTTGCGAGAGTTATCATTATCACTCGTTTTTTTGACAGTCGAGTTCACGACCTTCGGCTTGTGGGGTTGTGGGGCATTATCTGGTTGGATGTTATGTTTTTCCTGATACATTGCAATGCGTTCATCGAAACGATCTGAGTTCTTTTTGTAGCGCTCCCGCCACGATTGCCACGGATGGCGTTTAGACCATGGCCACCTGTTTCCTGACTGCCACCGACACGGTAGGTCACTTCAAAAATAGAAGTATGTAGTAGTCAACTTACATTTTCTTCTAGCTCCTGAAACACGGCATTCCCAAAACGACCTTTCTTCGAAGGACAATACTTTGCGAGATATTTCGCCAAAAAAATGTCATCTTTCAAAGTAAAGGGAACCCGGACGCTAATGCGATGAGATCATCCGTGCGC
>JAYMGJ010000133.1:0-30892 GCA_037178675.1 Scleroderma bovista | reverse complement strand
ATGTACCTCAACCTCACCTTAGATTATGAGGTGCATCGCCACTTTTACCTCAAGGTAACCTCAACCTCACCTCGCGGCAACACTAGTCTGATGTGTGCTGAATAGACTGTGACCAGACAGACTCCAGACAATTATGCCTGACCCAGAAAGGAATGCACCTGAATTCAGACATGGGTCTGGGACACCTGATGTGTCTGACATGCCTGACACGGTCTGTCCCAGACACTTCAGACACTCGACAAATTGCTGATGTGACCTCATGGTCTAATCTGATCTATTCAAATTTGTGTTGTAGTATAAACAAGCATTTTTAAATTTTGGTGTCTCCAAATCCACTTGATGACTGTGATAAGTTGATGTTGCATGAATGACTTGATGTGGCTAAGCCTCTTCTCTCGGTCAAGCTTGGATTAACAATCTGTACAATACATATATTTTGAAAAACGCCAGTCCGTTCACACGAACCAAAAGTTCGTTATACAGTAAGTCGGGTACGAGGATTCGAGACAGCACCCAAATGACGAAGGATGAGTAGGGGTATACACCGGTAGTACAAACCGTCTTTGCTTATCCTACAGTGACATGCTTGTGTAACTGCACCTGTAGGCTCGGATCACTCTCCGGCGAATAGGCGTACGAGCATATACACCGTCGATCCGAGGAACCGAACAACTGTGAATAACGGGGTACAATCAGACTAAGGAAGGACACTCGACACATGACGCACATGCAAGCCCGACGACGGAAAACAATATAAAGGCCATATAGCCATTCACAGACTTGGATACCTGTCCACTATTTGGAGCAGGTGTCGAAGCTCTGTATAACGAGACAAGTCCATGAGTCCGTGAAATATCATTGTGGGGAAGAAAAGGTACTCACACTACAACAGCTGCTAGCAAGCCCTACACCACTCATCAGTAACAATCAAAGCATGGCAAAGAACTAACTCACATTACTCAATGTCCATACCAACAGCACCTAAAAACAGTCAAATCAGCCACCTCAAACAGCCATTTATCATCCCACATTCACTCACATTAGTTCTGAACGTCTTATAATAATCCTCTTGCTTGGTCGCAGGATCGACTTTTTGTTCCTCCTTAGGCGGCTTTGAAGAAAGTACAAGTATTGCGTCCTCATACGCAGCATTGATATCTGTCTCCGCAGTTGGCACCGCCACTTCCACCTCGTTCGTGTTCTTGCCGACGGAGACGACACCGAGATCAGTGGAGACCTTGTGGTCACCCTTTGTACCCCATGACACGTCATGTACGTTTGCAAACTGAACAAAGACGTTAGTGAAGACAAGATCGGAAGATGTATCTCGGATCACATACTGCGTAGACATTCAGGACGGCGATGTATGATGGCGCCATTAGGAGGTATTGCACAAACGAGGTAATCATATGCCATGGTTCAAACTACGGATATATGCACTTCAGCATTCGTCAAAAGCGCGCTACGACGCAAGGGACATACGAAGATGAGCGATGCAGCGATGTACAGTCCTAGAGTTGCCGCAAGAGACAGCACAATGTTTATAAAGATCGGGTTGGAGAACAGGTCATTGATGTTGATCGAGCCGTTGTCTGCTGCCACTTCCTGTATACCTTTAACGGCAATGTAAAAGGCAGAAAACTATCCAATAGCGGACGTCAGCGATGACCATGCATCCTCGGAAAACATAACCCACAGTCATGTATATCGTAACAACCCCGAATCCAATGAAAGCGAGCGTATACCCCCACTTGGACCCCTGAGGCCGATTTCCAAGCGAGAGCAAGAAACACATGATGAGCAATCCGAGATAAAAGTAGTTGAGGACGAGGTTGGGAATGTGCAGACTCGGCACATAACTCTCCAGCGCATTTGAAAGGATGACAAACGCGATGTAATAGTTTCCCTTTGAATAAATCCATTAATTAAACCAAGGAGCGCTGAAAAAATGAAACCCGTACGAGTGAGAACCATGCAAATATGAGGTTGTACACCTGATAGAACATCTCGACGTGTATCCAGAACTTGCGCATAAACGTGTGCGAGGAGCGGTAGATGTAGTGGAAGTGGACAATACTGTGGATGGCAGCGAAGAATGACCCGTTCAGCCAGCGCCGCCGTTGCGAGATCAGTTCGGGGACCTGTATAGACTTAGCGACCGCGTAATAATGCGTCGATGCAGGAGACCATACCTGATCAGGGACATCAGTGACAGCATAAGCAGACTTGACGTAGTGCAGAATCCATGATCCCCCTCGTTTCGAGACCAATTCCCAGCATAATATCTATAGCTCAGAGCAATGAAAAACACGGAATAAGGGCACGTGCACGCAACTCACCCGATCCTCTGCAAGGTACATATTAGCAGTGAAAATATCCGCACCTGCACCATGCATCTTCTCCCCCAAAAAGTACTTTTGCAGCGGTCCTTCACCCATTGTATCGTTCTGTAGCGCAATATAACGATATGCGCTGAACGCACCCGGAAGCACGGTGATATACCCGAACACGCTTTCAAGTGGCTTATCCAGGATGTTGGACATCTTGTATTCAAAGTTTTGTGCGGCGACGAGGGGGTTGATGAGGTACTGTCCATACTTGCCTTTGAGAGCCACAATCTCGCCACATGCACCGCCGACGTTAGAGTTGATGTCAAAGGCTTTCCACAAGTGATAGATGGACGTCGGGCCAGGCATTGTGCCGACATCGAGGAGGACGCATACGTTTGGCTGCAGGATCGGCCCGAAGGCGTTGAAGAACCAGCGATGGGAATTGATCTTCTTTTGGTTCTTCTCTTTGAGGCAAAAGATGATCTGAACTGGGATGACTCCCTTTTCCGCACCTTCAATTTTCATTGAGGGTGTCACAGAGACTGATGCAAGGTCGAGACGGTGCAACACGACAGGTGAGAAGGATACGTACTCTGCGTTGTGTACTCGTATATGTGAGCTGTGACGGGTTTTCCGTTCACGACGTTCTACGCAAGGCGTTAGATATAGCACGAATCTACGCATCGAGGTACATACCTTGGCGATCCCATCCTGATACGCGCCCATCGTAGCGATAACACTGAGCGTCCGAGAGTTGATTTTCTGCCGCCCGTCACTAACAATACAGACCACAACCTTCTTCCACCCATCCTTTCCCCACGTCTTACTCCTGTCTCGTTTACACAAATGCGCGACGTTCTTTATAACACCATGCATCGACCTACAAAAGAGATCCTCACTCTCATTGTACATTGTCATCACGATGAACAGCTCCGTTCGGCGCGGAGGGTCATAGTGCACCTGACGCAACGTAAATCCAGAGTCCTTGAAATCGTTCGGGTCACAAGTCGCAGCCGAGTACCTCATGTGCGTAAACTCGCGTTCGTTCCGCACCGCAGACATATCGAGCAGTTTTGACGGCACCGCCGAGTCCAGCACGAGGTTTCCGTGAAACAGCTCGACCTTCTTGAGCGTCTTGTACCTTCGTGGAACCCGTTGTGGGATGCGTCCATATCGGATATTGGACTCGGGCTGATCATCGATGGATGCTACTTCTGCGTAGCCACCTGGCATCGGGATGGGTCTGGAGGGATTTTCCCGCTGGAGAAGCGGAAAGTCGCCATCCTCGTCGTTTTCATCTGCGCCGCGATATGACGGTGCGAACTGGGATTGCGAACGAGAAGGTGCGTCGAAGGGGTTGTACTGCGTACCGAGGTAGTCTGCGGATGCCTGTGCTGACTGCGAGTGCGGGGGATAGACACCGTGAGGAGAATACGCGTCGTGTTGTGGTTGGTACGGGTCGTGCACAGGCGTCGGCGTGAGTGAAGTGGGTGTATGGAATGGATCTGAGAGATGGTACGGTTCGGTCTGGTGATGCTGATTCTGTGCGCCATACGGGTCATAGGGAGTCTGTTGGTCGTATGGGTTTGGGGTGTGAGATGGATACGGGCCGTAGCCATCGTTGTAGTGGCCACGTTGGGCCTCGTCGGCCTGCAAAGGCGCGTGTGAGTGTGATGAGGAGATGGTCGAGACTGGTAATACTTGCCTCTGGATACCTGGACATGTCGCAGTCGATGCTGGCGGGATTGAAGCTCGTGGAATGTTAAAAGGCGGTTGTCACTTGCCAAGACATGTGGCTGTGACTCAGGTCCTGCTGCGCCCTGAGAACAGCCAACACACTGCATCGACTTGGCTGGGCCTTCAATTTCATCTCTTAACATCCAGGTGAACGGTACAGGACAGTTGGAAAGTAAGAGATATACAGTGCACCATGAGTCTGCTCTAGCAGAGGTATTCCTTCGAAGCTGGTATGCATCTGCCTCGCGTGCTAGATGACCTCGGAATCGACGATGAGCAGTACAAGTGACCCACTACAGAAAAACGACGACAGCGGTGACTACCAGAGGCCAACACATACCATCCATTCCCTCCAGACTGCAACATGCACGCGATCGATCCACTCGGACCCGTGCCTAGGTATGTATTACAGTTCAGTTACACCGTATGCTATTACCCAGTCAACCTTTCAGTAAGTACAGCGACGGTGTGTTCTAGTTGATATTCGCAACAAGGAAAGCTTGACAACACGAAAGCTAAGGTATGTACAATATATCATGCAAAGTCGTGGCAGGAATGAATACTCGTATTAGGCGGGCATACCTTCGAGGCCGATATCGTTTTCCTCACGTCCTAAACCACCGCCATTTCGGAGTCGACGATGAGCAGCACGAGCGATCCTCTCCGACAACGCGACAACAGCGGTGACTGCCGCAGAGGCAGACCTACCCACTGGGATTAGAACCAGAACCACATTCCTATGCACGACAGCTTGCATGGTATCAATAATGGATAGGTACCTGGCCTAGAAATAAAGTGAGTTAAGGCTGCCTTTGCCAATATATACCCCGCTTCACCTGCGTTGACTCGAAATGGCCCTCGCGCAAACCTGTCTGGTCTGGTAGAAGTGCGGGGTCCACTCCATTCACCCCATCCCGTTCTGATCTGGTTATCCAGGACCTTACCCTACGGAAAAGGGACATTGCTGCGGGGGGAACCTCCGCTGGCATTACGCTGATCACTGCGATGCAGAGCGTGAGGGCAATGGACCGCGACAGCGTGAAGATCTCGATGACACGGATCGCGCTAACTCCAAAGATGGGTATAACCGACAAAAGTTTGAAAACCTCGGCCTGGGGAGTGCATGTCAGGAACGACGCTAACATCATCGAAGCGCGGAGTATACCTGCAGTGGATGGTGCCGAGCGTAACGCAAACGCACCATCTCTGCCATGGTGAGGAATGTGATTACATACAAGGTGAGGGTGGTGCTACGCGGGAAGTTGGCACTAGATGGGGTCGCGTTTTGGTCAATTCTAAGGTAGGGTGGACTTTGGGACATACGTGAGGTAGTTTCGATACTGTCTTTGAAATGAGCAACCACTCAAGGAGTATATGGGTGTGACGTACTGCATCGATAACCAAGTCCCATTGTTCAAGAAAATGTGTCAGGACATTGAACTCTTCAGTCAACGGCATCACGAGGGAAGGGAAGTGGACCGCAGTTGCTTGAAAGTGGGTGTGCTCTATTTGAGAGAGAGTGTTGTTAGTTTGAAAGTGGGATGCAATTTTGTTGTTGTTGTCACATTATATATCTCATCCATCTGCAATGAACGAGAATTGGTACCCGGTGTTACTGGCTCCTGCGGTCACCTTGGCGGTGAAGATGATGATGATAATGATGGAATTTCCATATCAGGCAAGTCTCTGGATGTCCTCTGGCACAGGAACGTAAACGCCGATTGACAGCAACAGCAACAATGTGGGTAACTCTGCGAGTCCGTGATAGGAGGATGAGGATGATGTGCAAGGTTGGATTCCTAGTTACTGCACTGCACTTTTCCCCCTCGTCCTGGAGTTGGAGCCCCTTTTTGCATTATGTATAATAGCTCAGTGCGTATGGATGATTCGGAGTCGGTGGGGATGTCGAGCACGCACAAATATATAGCCCGGAAACAGGAGCATCCGATGGCCGTGAACATGTTGTTCCCCCAGCGACGGTCCCGCTGACCAGCGGCAGGTCGACTGGACAAGAGGATGGGGAGGATGTACATATATGGCAATGTTTCCTATTCTAAGCCTTACTCCATACCATGTACGTATGATAGCCAGTAACGTGAACACAGGAAGTAGTCTAATGATCTCTCGTACTTGTCGCTGACCAGGGTAGTCTTGAACGACCTTGCACAAGTTGCAACCTTGGTGCCCCTCTTATAATTACCTAGTCTCTCGAATCCCAAAGCCAGACTCTATTAGTCGAAGATAGTCATTACCCTCTTACCTATTGTTGACACAACAGCTATGTAATAAAGAAATGCAATCTTGTGCACATCCTGCATGTATTTTTGGTCCATAACAGTTGCTCGATGGATAGGTATCGTCGGAGGCATCGTACATAGTAAGTATTAGAGTTTTAGTTGTGTGGTTGGGGCAGCATGGCGAGGGCAGATTGGATGCGGGGGAGACTCACTGCCAGTCTCTGTGAGGAAGCGATTGGAGGCTGCATGCGAACTGTAGGCACGGAGGGCTGACTAAGACACAGCTGCTCCAGAAAGGTTGTCCAGCAGCGTCAGATGCGCGTCCACATCGTCTTGATCGCGTCCGAATGGTCAAAACGACGGTGATTTCGTTTTCAAACTCCGCATCCAGTTCCGATCAAGCAAACTCAGCTCCGGTCAACCACTCGACCCTTCTCTCAGTACAGTTGAGTCGTAATAGAGTTGGGAGATACGCGCGTACGCCCTCACTGAGCGTTGAGCATACGGAATAGTTGGTGTGTGACATCTAGTGAGTAGGTGCCATGACTACATGAAATGCCAGTGACTAGAGCGAGGTTTTGGTTTTAGACAAGCATTCCTCCGCTGCTATAATCTGTCCTACGTTCTAAGTGACCACGACCTCGCAGTCGACGATAGGCAGTACCAATGGTCCACTCTACAACAGTGGCGACCACTCGAGTGGTAACCCGGCATACTCTTTCGAGGAACGGGAATAGGACAACACTCTTATATATGACAGACTGCACGGTAGCACATACGGTATCAAGAATGGATCGTAGCCTAGTCTACGAGTGAGGTGAGTGGAGTCTGGCTCCGCCGATGTAAAATTCACCGCACCTGTATTGACGCAAAGTGGACCCCGCTCAGAGTCAGATCAGTCTGCTCGGGAAGGGGTGCGCGTTCCCCTTCGATCCCTTCCTCCTCTTTTGATCTGCTCGCCCAGGACCTTGCACTACGGACAATATAGGTTGCTCCTGGAAGGATCCCCAGCGGCACTGCACTGATCACCATGCAGCAGACCGTGAGGACAACGGACTGCGATACCGTGAAGATATCCATGACGCGGATAGCTATGACACCTAGGACAGCAGTCACGGACATGACCTTGAAAACTCCATGTCCGATAGTGCTTGCATCAGCCTGTGGGGGATGCGCGTCAACGGATGAGGGAATGGAATATCTGTACACTTTCCAAAGTGGGTCGAGGGTAGCGCAAACGCATTGTCTCCGCTATGGTGAGAAGCACGACGGCGCATAGGGTGGGAGTGGTACTCCGCGAAAAGCTGGCACTACAGTGTCGCAGCTCGGGTCAATTCTGACGCAAGGCCTACTTGAGGTAGTTCCGATACTGGCTTTGTAATTAGCAAGCCCTCACGCAGCATATGAGTGGGACATACCGCGTCGATGGCCCAGTCCAAATGTTGGAAGAGGTGAATTAGAATGTCGTTGAGCTCTTCGGTCGTGGGCAACATGTGGGGGCAAGTGAATCGCAATTGCAAGGCTGGTGAGCTCGACTTAGGAGGGTCTGCTGGTAGTCTGGAGTTGGTGCTGGGATTTTGCCCATATTATATATCGTCTCGTACACCTGGCTATTGAGGTGAAGCAACACAGTAACACGGAATGGACAGTGAATGAGGATGATGATGATATGGGAAATTTCTATATCGAGCAAGTACGGGCAAGGTCAACCAGGAAGGATGAGAATGATGTCTATATATTCGCCCACGCCGCTCTGCAAGACCCTGGTTAGTCTGGTGACCAGACTGTCTATGAAGTTGTAGTACTTGGTGGCAAACTGTCGATAGACAGTCTGGTAAAACTGGGTTCGAAATCGTAGGGCCGCGCGGATTCCACGGTCAGGTGATGGTTAACCCTGATATGAGTACAGAAAGGTCACGTGCATGCAGGATAAACTTTGAATTTTGAATATGCTAAGTACTGCTGGTGGGCTTCGAGCGACTAACGCTTGTAGATCGTGTCTTGATGCCGTCCGCGTCGACGCCTGGGTCTATGGACCTTCCAATAACGTTCCGAAGCGTTTCCGTGTGGTTGCATGTCATGCGCGTGTCCCAGGTAAGTCATTTCGCGTTCTTGTGCCTGACTGACTTTTATATGCTCGATCTCAAGTCTTCCGCGTCGACGTCGACGTCTAACGAGCCCGTTCAGACGATCTGCGTGTTTGGTGGGTGGCTCAGACGACACTAGTAAGTCGTTATTTTGCGTTCTTTGACTTTGATGCATATGCTGACTACCTCCAGCCAGAAGTGCTTCATTGACTCGCGTTAAGTCAACGCTGCCGCCGCTAGTCGTGCTGTCCATGTCTCCATCTCGTCCGTCGTCACCGTCATTGCCATCACCAGTGTTGTCGCCCTCAGCGCTCGCCGTAACCCATTCATCTGCGCTCAACGCCTCGTCTCTGCTCTTGACTTGTTCAAAGACAAAACTTCAACTTGCGGTCTTGATTGGCGCATTCATGTTTTGCGTCCTCAACCTGATTCGATGTGTTCTAACATTTCTGCTTTCGTTTCCAGGCATTCTTGTGTTTTCTGTAACACTTTGCACATCTGTTTCAAGGCTGTGCGCATCCATTTGCGCGCTTTACGCTTCTGCGTAGCTCCATTTTGGAGGTATTCAACATTTGTGGACCCGACCATCGAAGGTGTGCGATGTGCGTGGACGATGCCTTGAGCTTAGCATTAGCATATATAATTCATTTGGCACTTATCTTGACAAAATATTGTATTTTTAAATGGGCTATGCATCACCTGACCGTGGAATCCGCGCGGCCCTACGATTTCGAACCCAGTTTTACCAGACTGTCTATCGACAGTTTGCCACCAAGTACTACAACTTCATAGACAGTCTGGTCACCAGACTAGACCCTGGTAGACAAAACCGCATAGCATCGCTTTGGAATAACTACCAGCCAGCCATCGTTAGGGGGAGGATGAGGAGGATGGACATATATAGTAATTTATTTGCTCAGCAGATCGGACGGGCCGGGGATGATTGGGATTCTATTACGTAGGACGAGCACTAGAATATGGTCTTTGAGCGAGTGACTGTGACGCCACCTGTTTCTTTGTTTCTTTCCGCATCCAAGGCAGCCCAAACTGCGCATCTAGATGTCTCTCAGTCATACACTGGGTTCCCACACGAAGAGGAATACGCCGGACAGTGCCGAGCTTGAATTCGAAACCCGATATTCTCTCGTAAAGTGACCATTCCTCCCAATAACAGATATAGGCCAGTCGTGGGGGACAGAACAGTCGCCATGAGCCTTGTCAAAATGAGATTGTTGACCTTGATCACAAACGTACTGTGCCTTCCCACCACAAAATCCAGAAAGCAGGCAAATCGCTAAGCTCCGAGGTGCATTCATTATTGAGTCTCACTGCCCATCTACAGCAAAGGCACAGTTAAAATGGGGGTAAGAGATATCTGAGGGGCTTCAGGCGCGCTTTGAGGCGTGGCAAGATCTCTCACTGGTGTTGGACAGAGTCGAAGCATCTCGGACATCGCTGGTGAGGGCCGCCGACAGTACCATTGAAGAGGTCGACGAAGTAAGTGCATATCGCATCCAATTTCCATCTTACCTTACTAGTGTGTCAGTCCTCGCAGTTATTCGGTTGTATTCGAGGCGGAGATGTGTGTGCGGCATGAAGATCAGATGAGTGTCGTACTCACTGACCGTTGTTGCGGCAGGTGTCTTGCCTCAGACTCGTTATAGTGCAAAATTGCATGACCGAGCTGCCCATCGCGCTGGGTGTACGGACTAGAAATAAAATATGCTTTACCCCAAATCCTCCAGTGACCCATATATGCCAGATGCCATGCACTACATAATATGATTTGATTCTGTTTAAGCTAGGGGTCTTTTGAGAGCAAGAATGGACTTTTAAGGCTCGAGACATTTTCATAATAGAGCTTTGGATCCTTTTTTCTTGAACTGACCACTTGCTGTCATGGTGGGCCGGGTTGGAACTCGCATGGAGCTGTGGCTATGGTTCCGAAGGCTCTGCGATCGTAACACTGTCATGATCAGTTGCGATGGGGTGTTAGACCTTAAGGAGAAGTTACTTTTGAGTGCAACCTCTATCATCAGCATGCAGAATTCGAACGTATCAGAAAAGCCCCAGACAGCTGTCAGCTTTACCCACTTCTCGTTCCAAATTACCTTGAATAATCACAGGTATCTCATCACAGACAGGTTATAGATAATGAATGCAAACTGGTCAAAATTGTGACAAGCGGTCCGACCTTCTCGTTCAACACTAACCGTCAACGCAGGTTGGAAGAGAAGCACACATGACACCATCGACCGAGTGATTTTCTTCCCCATCGGTCACCATGAGCCGTTAGTACGAAGCCAAGATCATGACCATTGACACGAGAAGGCATACTACAGCGACTCGCTCAAGTGAAACCTTCCGATAGACCCTAATTAATGTAATCCTCTGCATCAACAGACATGAGCGTATTACTCTCACCTTTTGCGTGCAAGCCGTACATTTTATACTAGGTGATCAACTCACAGATTGTCAAATAGTAAACTCACCCGCCAATCCACAATTGTAATGGACTGCCGAACACCCAAGCAGCCTGTGCATAACATTCTTGTACAGTATGCCAATATTGCTGGAGCCTAGCCGACTTCCGAGGTGAAAGGTCAGGAAAACTGGTGAGTGGTGCACCTCCAGAGAGTGAAGCGTAACATAAAGCATCATCTCTGCCATAGGGAGGGATCGCGCAAGGTGAGGTCTGTGCTAAGCGAGAGGTTAGTCGCCGTGTGGGTTGATTCTGATGCAGTGATATCTTTGAGAGGAAACTCGTCAAGGAGTACATACCCGTATGAATGACGTGATCCAAGTGTTCGAGGAAAGGGGCCAGGAATTGATGCCCCTGGAGGATATTGGACTCGGGTCGATCTCCCGGATCAGCACGCCTCAGAAGAGGTTTTCATGCTGGAGAAGCGAAAACCCTCATCTTTGTCTGTAGGATGGTATGAAGCAAAAGCATTTCATGACATTCCTGGCGTACAAATGTAGTCCATGAATATCTGCAGCCACTATAAGGAAAATACGCACCATGCTTGTATCGTACTGTGGTTGACACGGGTCATACGCGTGATTTGTCAAGCGTAAAGCATGGTCCAGTTCAGAGGAGTCCCAGATCATTATTGAGCTCTTCGGTCATTGCATGGTGAGGTGCAAGATGATCAACTCTATGAGAGAAAATGTGCCGCTAGTATGAACCGGAAAGGATAGCAAGCTAGCAACTGTCCTCTAAAAATACAAGTCGGGACAACGCTACAACACTTGGAATATACAGACACGATCATTTGGTGCAGTAAAGTGGATCATTGGGGAAGGGTATTCGAGTAATGGCCGGCTCACGTCTCGCCAGATAGTCCACTGCAGCTCTTATCCGTATATGTACTCCAGATATCTGGGCTATCGCTACGATCCAGATCTGGCTCGATGGGCTCCGAGGAGTGCAGGTGATGAGTGGATGGCGATGCCTGATATCACCAAATGTAGATGTGACTGTATGATATGAACATCAAGACAGGGGATACAAACCACTTACCAACTGGGACATAGGATTGTTGGCAGACCTTGGGACGGATTTCATTCGAAACGTCAATGGGAAATTCACTAGTTCCAGAGCACAGTATTCATGTAGTGAGTTGAACAGGGTAAAAATATCTTGGTTCTCCGAGCTGGTATTCTCGAAGGGAATACTAGTGTGAGCAACTCTGCTGAGCTTGAGATGTAACATTGCCCGCACGGGTTGCCGCCGGTGGAGCCTCGGTGCAAGATCGTTTGCAATATGCACGAGTGTAATCGTCGGAGCAAAAAGCGACAGGTCCTGTAGACGTGCCCAGTGGTCTACGGCGCACGACACATTGTCTATTGTACCGGCGGCAAATCCATTAATGTGTACCTCTGCGGCACACACATTAGGAAATGCCGAGTACATCTCAGCGCCGATTGAGTTTAGGTCTTGTACATGGAAAGCAACACGCCGGACATTGTTGAACTTGGATTCGAAACCACCGGGTATGACAGTGGTTCTCTCACTGTGAGGTATCGATCCCCCTGCCAAATAGCAGAAATGAGCCAGTCGCGGGGCCACTATCGCCGCCATGAGACTTGTTAAATTGACCTTGCTGACCTTGACCACAAGAGACGTAAGGAATGGAAAAATAGCACTATCTGTGTCAAGAGACAGATAACTGGCATCTGTCGAGAGCGAGAGAGTTGTCAACTGCTGGAGCAAATGAAGATTCAGAGATTCGGCACCGGACCAGGATTGAAGGGAGAAGTCTACGACCCTGGAACCGATGGGAATGTTGTCATCAGTGCGGTAATCAAGGTTTTTGATCTCCACGTGTTTGAGGGCGGGGGAGCTCTCTGGTCTAAGAAATTGCGGGTAGATGATGCGGTGCTCACAAATGATGGCAGCATGGACGAGAGAGGGGAATGTAGAGGCGCTAAGGATGTCAAAGACGTACTGCGAACAGAATTCACTATTCTCACGGATATCAATGTTACGCCAGCGATATGCAGAGGCGATAACCAGGGAAAGTGAGAAGCGAAGGTCACTGAAGGATGTCCACCTATCCCAGTTTCGGACGTCGATATCCAGGAGACATTTCCCACTCCGTTCCACGTGCTCCTTGACAAGTGATGTACCCCAGCTTGGGGTTATCCTGATCCTAGTCCAAAAGGCTGGGTAGTTGAATATTACATCCCTCCAATGACGTGATACCACTGCCAGTTCTCGCTTCCTCTGATGGTACACGTCGCTGGAGTCATCTACCTGCAGGGCGAAGTCGAGTATCCACAGCAGAATCTCGATAGGAAGCCGTTTGATAGGTGCTGGTACCCTCCGAACAAGTGATTCTATCAGCGACTTCTGCACCTTGACAAACTTTCTGATGCTGCAAAGCTGTTTACGAAGTTCTCGCTCTCTCCTCTCGAGTCGATCTAGTTCCGCTCGTGCTTGAGTAAGTTCATCCATGCAAGCGTCGCTGTGGAGTATGCACTACAATGATTGGCATCAAGGTGGCCGCTAGCTTCAAGGCAGCTTACCCGACTTCAGTGACAGATTGAACGTACAAGCAGTGCGTTGAATGTGGTAGTCGCACCAAGGTCCTCTGGCGTCTAAAGGACACGTGTCTCACAGCCTACTTCTAGGCCCATGACGTTACGACCTCCACAAAGCATATTCATAGAAATGTATGGTCTGAGTGCAGAAAAGTTGTCGACATAGGGGTAAGGACCATTTCCCATAGGCGAATACTCTTTACGGAAAGCCCCTGAACACAGATGAGAGAAACTCGGATGTGATATAATGCATCAGATGGGTAGTTCAAAATGTAATCAGACCGTGGAAACCAGAAATGACACTTGCATACAGGGTAACACCAATGTGAACGATGAACAACGGCACCCGCTCCCCAGAATCGAAAACTGAATTTTGGTATCGGGAGGCAATCACACAGAGGTGTAAGTTACCATCTCGACTTCATCGGAGGTCCGTGGGGACTCAAAATGTTGGCGGATATTCAATAGGAGGCGACAGCCGAATAGGGAGGGGAATGCAATGGTCCAACTAGGACATATACGTCGATGCAGTTAGCTACATTCTTATTAGAGAAGGGAATGGCCAAGACGCACGGGAAGAAAAAATTGATATATAATGGGTGGGTGAGCCATGCCACGAGCATGGACGAGAGCTCTGCGAAAATTCTAAGGTGGTCCCGTCACGACGTCAGATATATCCTCGCCGGGAAGGAGACGACTCACGGGAGGAAATATACCAAGCTTCGAGTAGTAGACATCGTAATGAGTCGGCGATTTAACCTGCCGAAGACAGTGACCAACCTGTCCCGTGCTAACAATGCTGTTGTTTCTGTACGTGCGTTTAGTAAACCGAATGCTTTCCTGAGTACGAGTATGCAGAGAATTGGTTCCACGATGATTGCCGAAACCCAAAACAGCGATGTAAGAGGGGGAAGAGTCTCAAATGCACATCCGAATGGTGTCGAGACTATGGGTAGCTCTAGCAGTATATCCATGCGTAAGGGCGACCGAGGAAATGATTATGAGAGATACGTACTATCTAACGTGGCTATAGTGATAGCCATGAAAGTGACCATAGTCATAATTTCAAGGATGATGAGGACCGTTAGAAACCACATAATTTTGCGACTTCGTTCGTATATTGCCCATACCTTTAGAGATAGCGTCGTGATCGAGCGATTAAATTACGACGAGAATGGTTACGCCTACCCGGAACTGGAGAATCACTGGCAGAGGTGTTGAGCACCAGGGAGAAGTACTATGCGACGACTCGTACCTTGAACAGAGAGAGTCATGAGAAGCGCTCTGGAGTGGAGGAGTCAGTATGTCAACTAACACGTGATACCACTGGAAACGCACACCAGGTCACTGCCCAGTATGTACACAGTACAACTGAAGGATTATTAGGTCATGAATACAGAGAGTGGGTGTAGCATACGTCTGGAAAGAATGGTTCAGCCGTCAGCATGATGGTAACGAAGACCACGGCATTACCGTGATAGCAGAGACCTGATTGGGATCCACCGGAACTACTGACAGGTGATAACCGCAACGGTCTTCGACGGTCAAATAGCTTACCCATTCTAACTACGATCCATGCAATTGACATCCAAGAAATCTGCCGTACAAGTTAGATATGAGTATGAAAGATAGAGAGATCGCATACGGACAAAGAAGTATAAGAATGTGACCCATGTCTTTCGCTTCAGCCAGATAAGGTCGACCTGTGCGTGGTTTAACAGTTCCGATGGGACATAGTGAGTAATGTTATACCTCTTGCTCGAGAACGATACCTATGGCGAGGATCAGCGACATATGAACGCGAATACAGCTACTCACATCTTTCGTAGATCAGCACAGACAGCGCAGCCGTTCGGGATAATGACTCCGTGTAAACTTTGACCGTGCTACTAAGCACAACGGACAAGCGGGAAAAGGCAAGGCTCACGGATCCAGTATATGAGGGTAGGGTCGTCGTAGAAATGAAACGTGTCAATTTGATGTGGACATATCATGGCGAGTTGCCCGCTGGTGAGCAAGAGATGGTGAGACGACCTGCAATATGATCTCCTGAAGGCATCGAGATGCAATTCACGGCTGTTTGTCGAGGGATTTTATAGAGCCTCATATGCGCAGCATTATACCAGTGGCAATGACGTCAAATAATGGCTTGGGTTTGAAGTCGCGACCGAGTCCAATTTTTGAAGCCAAGCAATTTGTGAGTATCTTTATTCTCCGAATTGAAAGTGTGATGAAGAGTTCAAATTTCCGTTTCCAAGGATCGGAATTTCATAGGGGTTCCATTCCGGAATGAGATCGGCCGAGCCAATGGAAACTGTATTATGTAATGCTGATCGTTTGTTTGGTTCCAGGCCTTCGATCCAAACAACCATCCATGTCTTTCCAGCAGGCGCATCCAGAATTACCGTGTCTGCGCTTCCCGGAAAACCTGGGACTACATGGAAATGTAACCATCGAGACAGCAGCTAACATGCTTCTAAGAGCACTACCACTCTCCCAGTCAGTCCCCTACTCATGGACCTTCATAGACAAACCAGTCGGTGCGTGATCACATAAGCAATAACCTCACCTCTTTGCCAACATTGCACGGTAGAGGGGCAACTTATACTCCTATACCTGCAAAATCCCACGCAGTTTCCAAATGACGGTATTCGATACCAGGACCAAGAAACACGGGGCACAGTCCCTGTGGGCAACCGCGTACGTTATTGCAATGTTCCACCCTGCACCATACAACCTATGGCTAATCTCAAAGGCTAGGAAATCGAAATATCGGAAATAAAATTTGGTTTCATCCCTAATTCGCAGGACACGACAGCATGGCGCCTTCGTCGACGATACCGCCTCAACAAAGGCGGCCATCCCCAACTTGTGCTCGTGCACTACACGCGTGGCCCACCTACTCGTATGTTGAAACATTGCTATCATGGAATGATACTGAATAGCTCTCATACCGCTTGCTTGAAAAATATAGAAATCGTGCCTTCGTTGCTGTCTGCACCCGTACGACAATATCCCCTCCGTCCAATTACCGAGCCGTCGGTATACATTATGGGTGAAAAGGCCGGCCAAAAGGTGTATCCTTCCGGTTCCGGACCGCCGCCTCCACCTCAGGCACCCATGGGGATGCCGCCACAGCCCATGGGCATGACCCAACAGGGAATGAATCCTCAGGTTATCGGTTTAAACCAACAAACAATGGGGATGAACCCACAAGCAATGATTGCCCAACAGAACAGTGCCATGGAGGCGCTTGAAAGGCGGCGTGAACGCGAGCGTGCGAGAGAGCGAGGTAGTAGCATGAGCGGGGTGGGGTTTCTTCGTACCTCTCGTGTGAGCGAATGCGCTAAATTTAATCGTGAAGCAACGACCCGCTCCACCTAGGCTAGACGATGACGATTCCGCAGGTTTGGAAACCCTATCATTTTTAGTCTCAGTTCGTTGATGCAACCTATTCATAGACGAAACTGAAACGATCTCTACTCGTACACTAGCCATAACCAGGTACCGGAGAAACCACGACTTCATGGAAGAGATATTCAAACAAGCCGCGTGGGGTCTGTTCTATCCATTGTCCGCTATTCATACCACCTCATTCCGATGTAGGTAATATGAAGCGACCCGCCTCACGACCTCCATATTCGATCTTCGACAAACCCGAAATAGAAAGCAAGGCGGTGCGTAAGCGGACATCTTTACGATTATATGCCACTAACATCTTGATAGGCCAAGTTGCAGAAGGAAGTTGAGGTACTCCAAGCCAAAGCTGCAGAGCGGCAGGCCCGACTGGATGCATCTCAAGCTGTCGTACTCGCTAATGCGTCCAGTCCCATGGAAGTTAGCTCGTGATACGTTGTCTATGTAGTCCCCTCCCTCTTAGAGTGGATAAACACCTGATGTCTGCTAAAAGATTTCGATTATTGCTCTCTGATATCTAATGTGGGCGCGAGAAATGAGTACAGGATAACATCTAAAAGGAACATGCATACTTCAGTAGTCTTTCGAACGTCCTCAACTTCAACATGCTTCCAAACGTATGCTGCGGGGGTATGCAGCCGATGCCTCATCAACATTTCTGCAAACAAGTTTGCACACTCCAATGTAGGACTCAAAGACTTGGATCGTCCGTACAAGGTCGATCTTGAGTTCACCAGCAGCGAACAGAACGAGCATCGCACACCCAACCCCGTCGAACATCCCAAATTTTGATAGCGTCCCCAACAACCAGGGTCTTTGGTATATATACTGCATGCGGCAGCGATGAAAGGTGTCGTGATATTCTGCAGTCTTAGGCTCACCATCAACTCGGAACCACTCCCAGCGCCAACCTCGGCGTTTGAGACGAGCGCAAGCTCGCATGGGTAGTCGGACCGCCAGAGGACACCGCGTACGGAGTAAGCTGGATGTAGCCTATACATTGGCTTGGTTGGTATGTACGAAGACGCGCTGGTCTCTGACCAGTCCCAGATCTTTTCTGCATTAGAAACAAGACAGGAAACACAGTAAGACGACAAACTTATACAAGTATGATCTAGACTTCCGCTGACAATCCAGCTCTTAACCATTGAGCTACTTCCGTCATCACCAGGTCCAGTAGACCCGGCTGTGCAACACCAGTCCAAGGAGAGAATTGCACCGGTGTACTTGGCCTCGTTGGCCCATCTGAAGGTCCCAGAGGTATATGGAGTCATTTTCAAGACTAACCACCGCTTGTAGGGGATGTGAACATGGGAAAAAGACGAGAGGGCGGACAGAAGTTTGATGGTGAATCCACATTAGAGAACGAGACATGTCACACAAATCCTACCAAATCATGGTTAAATACTGACATTTTGACCCTGAATCGAACACACCCAAACCTGCATATCGCCGTCTGCAAAACCTGTGACGTAGGAGTATGGAACGATAGAAGAGCATGAAAGTTTGTGGATTGAGCGAACATGGTTCTGTCTTTCGTTCTGTCAACCAGTGAGAGGAAGCGGTACGAAAGGCCGACAGATCGATACATACATACCATACTTCGAATTCCCAGATTGGTTCAAATCCCACATGATAAACTCGCCATTGCGAGCACTCGTCAATATCTTATAGTTATAGGCTGTCAGAGCGTGAGCTGCTAATGTGGACAAGGAGACACGCAGAAAAACAGCTATGACACCAAGAAACGTCTGCTAGCACTATGGCATCAAGCTTAAAGCTAATTTCCTTCCCACAGATTGCGTGATGTCTCATATGATGGCCGCCACGGTCGACTTGTGATCCGAAGTCGGAGACGCACTGCGCTCGATAGAAAGCGCTATAATACACGAGCATCAGGCAAGAAGCAGATCTGACATGCCCGACTGGGACTACACACCTGACGCCGTATTCGCTCTTTCCGATCGTGCCCTCATCAAGGGTTGCCGCACGAGCGAGACTTACGCTGCGAACGGGTCCTTGATAACATCCATGCTTGCAAGTCGGAGAAGAGATCATTAACGTGAACACTTAGCTGTTTTGGGGGCGGTGCGTTGTAAGGTGAGGAGCATCTGGACTCTGTGGGCTGCATATTGCATCGTTAGGAAGAGCAGAGGCTTATCTGTGCGCATAATATGAGTGCACAGCCACCGATACAATGGGGCATGCCCAGCGCGCTCCTCTGCCTTTTGTCACACAAACTATGTATCCCAAAGGTGTCGCCCACACAGGATAGATGATTTGGCTAAGTAATTATTCTGTTAGCAAAAGACTCATCTATACGCTGGCCATTGTTGTCAACGATCTCGTGAGACATTAAATCATCGGAAGACTCATCAGAAAGCCAAGGTGTGGCTTCGTCCAGCTCGCCGACCAACACTCCATCCAACTCCCTGATATCTTCAAATCCAGCCTCGACCAAATCAGCTCGGGCAGGGGCCACATCGCTGCCCACTACATCTTCACCAGCTGACAAAACATCAGCTAGTCCCCATACAACCTTTCTCCGCCCTGACGAGGCTTCCTCAGCTTCCACACGCAATGTCTCGTCCCGACCCTCACGGGCAAGCTTCCTCAAGTGTTCGATTTCAGGCGGGGCCGACCGGAAAGCAAGTAAATGGTTCAGTGGTAACGACACCGTTTGCTCGCGCTCATCACCGATCTCAGATGTCGAGCGGTTTGCTACCTTTGGGCCGCCAAAGTTAATGCGTTCCCAGTACGCCTCCATCTCTGCTAAGGTTCGGACCCCAGCTGGGAAGTTGAGTGCGTGGAGCTGGCGACTCTGGCTGTACGCGAGATTCTCGCGTATGTCGCTCTCATCCGCAGCTGACTGAAAAATTGACCATTGAAGGAGCCCTGTATCACCCGCGTTCAGCCTCATAGCTACACAGACTAATTAAAATTAGAGAATGGATTCAGGAATACTCACAAGGTCTCGGAGATCCAACAGCCGTCGACCCACGCACAGGCTGATTATCGAGCAAGTTCTCTACCTGCACCTCGAGTTGGGTTATAGGGCAAGGCATCTCCGGTGCTTCGTTCCAGTCCGTTGGTTCCACAAAGACGTCCAAATGGTTAAAATGATCCCGCTTGTCGAACGTGCACCGAACACTCTGTTAAAATGTATCAGTGCCGCGACTGCCGAGAACGTTACGCCTACCCGTCCGGGATACACGCCCACGACTTCCTTCAAGACACACTCGAGTAATCGAAGACACTTGGTAAACACCCGTGCTCCATCCCCA
Source organism: Scleroderma bovista (assembly GCA_037178675.1). Classification (NCBI taxonomy): domain Eukaryota; kingdom Fungi; phylum Basidiomycota; class Agaricomycetes; order Boletales; family Sclerodermataceae; genus Scleroderma; species Scleroderma bovista. The sequence goes on along the minus strand of JAYMGJ010000133.1, from coordinate 10,754 downwards.
GTACCATACAGGCGCGCCTCCATCTCTTCGAGCGGTATATACTGAAAGCCGAATATTCTAGCTGTATTGTGGTACGCAACTAGGACGCCGTCCATGTTACCGATTCGAGCTTGGAAGCTAGTGTGCATTGGTTAAACACTTGGATGGTAATGGACATCGCTACATTTACTTGCCTATATTTTAGGAAAGCACTCCGAATAAGATCGTAGTATTCTTTCTCAAAACTCTCTAATGCTCCAGTAAGCGTCTTAATCAAATACCCTGAGTTCTCCTACGCCGCGAATCAGTGGGGCTCGAGGAGAGTGAATGACGCGAGACACGCACTTCATAATTGAGTATGTCAAGTCGGATTGGAACTGCCGCGCGTGTCTTTATGTCAAAGACACCCGTGCCTGGTAATCGCGGGTCGATACAGTCGAGCTGGGAGCGCATAACAACGCTATCCGACTAAAATACATTGGTTAGTGTCACTGGACAACATTAGCAAAGTGCTAACCATTGCATATCGGTATGCTTCTCGGCGGGAATCAAGGTCATCTGATGAACCAGGCGCAGACCGAAGAAGCTGCTTGAACTCAAGATCCGGAAGAGTTAGAAACTTTTCAAGCATTGTTCCCTACGATCGCATGATTAAATAAACATATTGGGCCGGGGGCATCAAGGTAGTAACTTCAACATACCATCCAAGACAAGACATTCTTCTCAGCAAGAACGTTCGCCTTATCCGAATCAATGGACCACACACCATCCTTGTAATTGAGGGTGACCGATGTTGGCATTCGTTGACCTGGAGTAAACGTGGTGGCCTGCATTACAAGGTAAAGTCCACGTCACGACCGTCGGGGGTATGGAATAAGAGCTTGATGACTACGTAACATACCTCATGGACAAATGCGCGGCTCAAGGGACTGAGGTCAATTTCTCGATCACCAGATACTAAAAAGTAAATGTGGCTGAGAAGACCTGTAAGGGATGAAGTAGAACCTGCGAATGGGCGGTTGTATTTCTTGGCTAGTGTATGCAAGTCCTGCGGTATGGTCTAAAAGCAAGAAATAAGAAATGGCTATAGAATACGTACGCAGTCCTGAGAGCTCTTGACGAAACCAGTGACGCGCTCGAAAGCAAAGTCGTTTACTTTAGGTATATCTTCTAACCACGGTGAGAAGTTATACACTCGCGATCTTGGATCCTGTAACCAATGTACGCCAGGACTAGTGCAAAGGCGTTGAATGTGTTTAGGAAGTAATCCATAAGAGCGGATTAGAACGTACTTGAATAGAACACGGCTTAGACCATGGGCAAGCTGGGCGATGGGTTTGTGCTCTGAAGGTGACTTCACATCTGCGCGTTCGCTATAAGATTGGTTGGTTTCAAACGCACGCGTTACTAGCCTTGAAGTAAATAGGTCGAGTCTACGGATGCAACAACGTCATCAAGGCAACCTTCGGTCCGTCGCGTATACATTTGGCATCGCACATGAGGCGGAAGACGGCGCCTGAAAGTCGATAACGTGTCCCGGGTAGGGGTAGAAGGTGCCAAAGCTTCCACAGTAGCTTAGACATCGTCGACATCGCAACTGACTGACTGACATACCATCATTACCCCATCCACTTGACCATTCATCCGGTTTGAATCCGCTTCCGTTTTGATCCAAAGAATCGTGTAATTTTGCAGTGGTTGAAACCGGAAGAGGGTCTTGTTCGACGGTACTTTCATTGGACTGCCCTTCCGACAAAGCTTCTGCGGCTTTTTGGCGTTTGAGATGTGAAAGAACTGTAGAGAGCAATGCTTCCCGTCGTTTGATATAAGCGTGCAGAACCCTTTTCCTCGCCCGTCTGTTTATTCTGATCCCGTCTCCGTGAGCCTTGTTGTATCTAGGTGTCTCCGGGTTATAAGGTTTCTTCGCCTGCATTCCAGTGGTGATGAATGCCTGACGCTGAACGCTGTGTCGTGTCAGGAGACTTCTTTCAGGTACGTGCCCACTCGACTTTGCAGGCACAGACGACCGACAAAACATTCGGAGCGCGTGTGTAGTGCATTTCTGCGAGGACCGCGTGACGATCCTACAGGCGACGTCATTTCTGAGAACCTGCATACCGGACTTGTCCTTGTAAACACCACGTCTCTATTGAAGGAACTATCTTCGGTGTCTGAATGCAAGCACTACAAAGGGGTCAGCAAAATGTCAGTAGCAATGATGACAAGTCGCAATTAGTAGTACTTACAGCGTTTCACTTGCACACGTGACCACGTGAGATACATTTCAACTGCCTTCTGCTCCTAATGATAACTCTGGCGAATGGCAGCACACATCTTTGGTAAGATCTCGTGTCTTCTCAAGCTCGACTAACTTTTGCAGGTTCAACCATCTGCACCGCTAATGGTTCGTTGGCGCTCCCCAGGTTCGATTCGGTCATTTAATGGCAAGTTCTTCAAGCATTCCGACTTCGTCTTGGGGGCTCCACATCAACCGCTTTGCATCACCACATCCAAGGTAGGTGTTCAGACTTTATGTGCTTGATTAACACTTGTGGGTCACATTTTTACCTTCCTTGTTGACGTCTCTGTCTGTAAGCCTCCCAGGAACGCTTTTGGGTTGTTGTGTGACTCGCGCGCGTTCTAGGTAAGTCGTTTAGCCTTGCCGCGCTGATTGACCTTGATTTTAAGTCTTCCGCATCGATGTCGGCGTCTACAGGCCTCATTTAGGTGTCTTTCAGGTTGGATGTGGCCCGATGGCACGAGTTATCTTGCGATCTTCTTCGGTGTGGGCACACGTGCTGACACTCTCTGTAGACAGCCGTGAACTGGGACCAGCAGCCACACCGTCAACTACGAACAACGACAACTCCACCACTAGCAACGTCAACAGCCGCGGTGAAAATAATCGTGACTGCAAACGTTGACACTGACCACTACCACCAGCCATATCGTCGACAACGACTCCACCACACGCACCATTGACACTGGTCCCACCACCACCAGCAATATTGTCGTCAACGGCTATGGTAACTACGACAATGTTTACCAAATTCGACACTGACCACCACCACTAGCACTGTCGATGACGACCGCCCCACCACTAGCACCGTCAACAACGACCATACCACCAGCAACAAATATTGACAACAAGCTGGTGACCACCCCACCAACAACATCAACGGCCACGACGGCAACTACCACCGTCGACACCGACCATCACCATCAGCACCGCCGACGAAGATTGCCCTGCAACACGTCAACGGCCACCGCGACGACGACAACTACCAATGTAGACACCCACCACCACCACTAGCACCATCGACAGCGACCCCACCAGCAGCAATGTCGACACCAACGATCGACGACCTCCCTACTAGCAACACCAACAGCCATCATCACTGAATCAGTGATGATTTGACATAAGATTACAAAGCTCTGTCATGAATAAAAACACCATAATTTATGTAATAATTGTAGTTGATATGACAAGGGCATACATAAGAGGATACACATGATGAGATCTGCCCAAGGTGTAAATGTGGTTTAGTGTCATCATATTGAATCAATATGAGTTGAATTGACAACTGACTAGCAACACTACAAGATAGGTGGATGGCATCCATTAGTATCTACTTATATATAAGAGGGTACACATGATGAAATCTGCCCAAGGTGCAAATGTGGTTTTAGTGTTATCATATTGAATCAATGTGAGTTGAATTGACAACTGATTAGCAATACTGCAGGTGAAAGGCATCCCCTAGGACCTACTTATATAATGCAGGATGGTCTTTGGGGATGCCCCAACCAATCCAATTGTGGTGGAGGTGACAACTCATTGGCAAGCCCTGGAAAGCTAGGTGAACAACATCCATTAGTATCTAGTCATATGATAAGGGAGACAATCTTTGGGGATGTCCCAACCAATCCAATGATGATATGTTTCTATGTTAGTTTATAACCCCTCTTAGTGATGATGTACATGGCCCTGGTATGTCTATGTGTCTAGTAAGGTGGCCCTTAAGTACACAAATGGTATTGGATTACAATCTGTCTTCATGATTATCTACTTGGCACTGGCATGTCTACTATGTGTTGTAGATGACCAAGTGTACATTAACTATGGCACCTTACAACCTTTCCTCATTATGATCTACATGCCACTGATATGCCTGCATGACTATGGTGGTCCAGTCATATATGAACTACACTCACTTCCAACCTCTCCTCACAACTATCCACATGGACCAGACCTGTCTTTATGTTGTAGGTTGTGCACATGTATATTTTCTATCTACATGGGCCTGACTTGTCCAGATGGCTAAAGTGGCCCAAGCACACACAATTGACACTCATCAGCAAAACAGCATTTACCATACAGACCTGTACAGAGTAAGGGTTACTGCACAATGAGGGACCTACCTGTACAGTCAGGTACATATGGTACAGAGCAATGCATATGTGTTCTAATTGGTCCATAGATGATTTTTTTATGGTCTGTACAAATCTGTATCTCTGTAGTGTCTGTGTGAAAATGACTGTTTTGCTGATGCTAGTTTGAAAGACTGTCTAGTTTTGATCTGCTATTGAGCTGGACTGTCCACCTGTTGCAGTTTGCTAAACCCTGCATTGGTTGTATCATTTTTCACATCCCTCCATATTTGATCTTCAATTGGCCTGGATGGCCTGTCTGTGACAGGCAGCCAAAGCTCACACAGGTTGTATCACTTCACAAATATATCAAATATTGAGTAGTGTATTCATTTATCAACTGAGTAACTACCCACAAGCTCTACAAGACAGTTTCAATGTAAAACAGAATCATTGATATAGTTCTCAATATGCCTGAGCTAATTTTCCCCTGAGATATCACCACTGCCACCAGAAGACTTTATACGTGTGCGCCTCTCTTGATTCCTCGCCAAAGCACTATTCCTCATTGGCCGTCTTTGTGCTGTTGAATAAGCCAGGAATATCTGCCTATATATAAAATAAAAGTTCAGTGAGCATGCACGAAAAATAATTTTGTTGTTACCTGGTCCACCACACCAAGAGTTCATCAACCTCTTGCTTTTCATCCAGGTCCTCAAACAGCTCTAAGAGCAAGTTGTAGAATTGCTTGGAGTCTGTAACCATATCTGTTCGCAAGAACACCGGTGAAGACATTAGTGAAAAGCGAACCTGAAATCAATGTTCAGTGAATCCGAAATGTGATACAGTAACAATGCATGTGAACCTGTGTGGCAATGTACGCTACTGAGGGGGGAGTGACTCAAGTCATTCCATGAATTTGCGCATTTCCAGAGCGAGTAGCTTTCGGTTCCTTATCCACAGAACTGGGAGACGTGAAAACATGCTTGTAAGCCTGTATGTTGAGTAGGATTTTTGCATTCAGATGTAACCTGCATACTTACAGATATGAGGAGAGTGCTGCGGAAAAGGCCATTCCATGGGTCATCTGGATCATAACAGTAATTGGCATATAAAAATAGTGGCCACTGGTCGCCGCAAACGGCAATTTCCCCATTTCGTAGCTTAGCTTTTATCCTGTATGTCTATTTTCAGTAATACATATATGTCAAAGGTGTTGCTTACTCGGGGTTTGACCAGTCAAGGCCAGCAGGACATAACAGAGTGCCCGTTTGCTCATGGTTAAAGCCACGATCTACCTTAATATTACGTGTGAGAGGGGGAACCAAGTTTTGTCCTTTTGGGGTGATCCAGTCGAGAACAGCACCTTTAAGGCTCTTGGTGTCATCGCCTCTTGCCCCGGAAGTGCCTTTGGAAAGCTAATCACTGGTATTAGCTGTGAATGAATGGTTTCAGTGCTCCAGAGATTTACCAATTCAGCGACGACATCAACCTCATCTTCTGAGCCTTGCACGATGTGTTCTTCCAGACCTGGAATGGACCTCAGAAGTTCTTCAAAGACCCTGTGTTCATGCCTCTCTCTGGAAAAATCTTGTCAGCTATGTTGTCACTCAAATAGTAGACACATGACCTACTCCGCAGTGAAATTCTCCTCCGGAGCATCAGCTAATTCACCCATTCATAGAAGCCTGTTGGTAAGGAGTACTTGAAAGTTGCAGAGCGCATAGATGGTTCTGCCGAAATGGCACCCGTGGTGTACCAATGGATCAGTAACACTCCTGAAAGGTGATTAGTGTTTAAACCATGCGATGGAAAGTAATGGACATATGGCCTCTTTTGAGGACCCAACTGGAGGGCATCAACTCATTTCTGCCGGTGAAAAGATAACAATGTGTTTGGGTGGCTGCTCCCTCAGATGAGGTGCATTCGACCCAGGGACTTCTGGAGGTCTGGCAAGGCTCCCAGGGACTAAGGAGACTAGGAAACTAGAGAGTGGAAGGGTGGTTCAGTCACTCCAAGACTGAGCTCAAAGATATACACTGAAGAGAAGGATGTTGCTTAGTAAGCTAAGTACAAGCCTACATAGCTAAGGTAAGAGTCCAGTATCAGTACTACCAATCTACACACCCAGAGACAGGACTGTCTCTACACCAGCCACCAGACTCTGGCTCTTCGGACATGGTAAGTCAGAGGGGGTTGCACTCTACCGTGGAGAGATAGTGGCCAGTGGTCGACTCAGGGCGTTGTATCCTGAAATCTGGCTGCTATTTATACAAGCCCATGTTTGAGAACAAGATTCTAGGACCCTAAATAAAAAATGGGAGTGAATGAAGGGAATGAATGCTGACAAATGGAGGGATCTAGTGATAGGACCACGTTTTTGGTGACCCAGGATGAGAGTTAGTCATTGAATGCTGTCAATGTTGTCAGAGGGGAAGTTCAGTGATGGGGATGGAGCACTAATTACGACATCGGGCTCGTTTATATCCAGACGGGAGTTATTTACATGGAATGGTAGTCATACTCACCAGACTGACATCAGATAGGTTTGACCACACTACTAGGAGATATAAGTAAATTATTGCACCTAGCTGCTGCATTTATGAATTTGGAAGTTATGCTCAAACAAGCTGATTGATCGATAGACTTACTACTATATTTGTGCCCATTCCCGTTACCTGTGCAACATGATCAGCCTGGACGATGATAAGGACTTTTTGGGCACCATACATTCCTGCATGCCAACCAGTGAAAATCTGCCTTATAAAGAGGGGACTGAGGTGAACTGCCATCTTTGTTCTGGATAGCAGTCGAAATCATATCCTATAATCAATCAATACTGTGGTATACGAGGAAGGGAAAAGTAATCATACAGGCTAAGGCTGAGGTAAATGGTGTCAGCTGCCCTGAAATGACCGATTGAAAATGGCTGATGAAGTTCATCAAAGGGTCACAGAGCTTGCCAATGGGACATAAAGCCTGACATGTTGCAATCAGACAAATACATGCTGCAAGGGTAAACCCACTTGAAAGCCGGGAAAGGAGCAGGTGGTATGGCACAGCGATCAGAATCCAATGGAAGCAGAATAGAACTTGAAGGTAGACAATAGCCTGATAGCCGATAGCCATAGATATGCTATCTATAAGGAAAGCGAAAGACATGGGGGGATTGAACATTGAAAGGCAGGTAGTTGAAGGCACCTATCTTGAGTTTGTGGTGCTCACCACGCTTGCTTGCATATTGAATGGGAGGGTACCCAGCTTACCTTGAGTCAACCCTCTTGACACTCCAGTACCAACTATGATGAATGAGTATGTCAGGTGTAAGTGTAAAAAGAGTGAGTGCAAAGCCTCTGCTGTCATGCATGAGTGATGGATGGTCGCGATATCTGAAATACCAGTCACCTATCCTCATGAGATCATCGGGCTTTGTCTACAAGAAGATAATGGACGCACCTAAAGCCCTCCAGAACTTCAAAGTCTCCGATGCGGCTTTATCTGCCTGGACCTGCGCGATCAGACGGTGTGGTGCGTGCTCCACAATTGAGTTGGAGAAAGACGCTTGAAAGAATCTCAGATTATTGATCAAGCGCACTTGTTGCTAGAGTGCATCTGAGAGCACGAAAGACACTCTCTTACCTGCGTGAGTACTTTGGTGGCCTACAATGGCGACAAATGTAGCTGCATTTGTAAGTGCCAACAAACGAATGGCAGTATTGGAGTACTTATATAATCCCCTTGCTGTGGGAATTGGCATCAACTTTGTTGCGGCCAAGGCTGCTGCCCAAGCCAGGACAGAGACAGAAATTACTTATGATTCAATAACAATAATCACTCCTACTTAGTGGTCCCGACCTCCTCTCGATCAGTGCCAGAGTCCACGAATCTCCATCCACCTCACATCGTGATCGTTCTCAGCTCAATAGTGAGGAGCTCCCTTCCAACATCACCCAGGCTGTGCCCTCCACCACTCACACTACTGTTGAGTAGCAGCCAGCACCTGTCGAGACTCACGAGGACGTCATCATGGAGGGACTGAATTTGTTGCGGAAGGGGCCTATGCTGAGGAAGGGACTTATACCAAAGGTATACCGAACTGAGTTTGGAAAAGCTCTGTGGATCCAGTCGGCCAGGGGTAATGACACTAATCCTAGTGACCTGCAAAGGCGTTCGGATACTATGCTCTAACTCCATCATTAGTCGCAAAGGGGATAACTTGTCATGAAAGACTGGACCACGAAGATTAGTTCTGATAGTCCAAAGTGTCATAGTCGTTGATATCATCGTTGGTGGACTGCACACTCTCAGATCCAGATTCTTTGTGAGAATCGTCATCAATGGCCTGGTCCGGGCATTCATCCTCGCCATTTTCATCACCATCCAATGCATCTGGGGAGTAGTGGACATCGTCATTTTTGCCTGTTGCTGGGTCATGTTCACCTCCTTCACTGGTTGACTCCTGTGGGATTCCGTTGCTAACTCCTTGATCATGTGCGTATACATGTCTGACTCCTAAGCCCCAGTGGTATTGCATGACCATGTCACGATCAACAAACCTAAATATCACCAATAAGTTGTCAGTAGGAAAAGGCTAGAGAGTAAAGAAACAGACTGGTTGACATAGTAGAAGTGCCAATCTGTGGCGTCATGCGCACAAAGAGATATCCCTGAGCCATCCAGGTGCCGTGGGCCATGCAAAAACTGTGGTATCATATGGCACCCTCAAAGGACATTGTCCGGATCAACGAAGCCAAATGCATGCTTGTCCGCCATGGGTGGAAAGCATACACGATCTAACCTTGATACATCCCAGCCAGCGCCTTCCTCCACATACTGATACCATCGGACCCACAGAAAATCAACCTGATGTGAACAGTAGTCGACCATGCCAGGGCCAACATAGGTGACATTAGCATGAAAGATGCCAAGGATGTGGGCATAAAGATATGGGTGCTGTGAATGCAAGCCAACTTTGCTGGTGCCGTGCTCAGCCAAAAGCATAATATTGCAGTGAGTGGTTGAGGGGTTGATGATATCCTGTGCTCTGCGGACATCATATGTTGTGTAGTTGAGACACATCAGACTGTGCTTATACAAACAATCAGCTGCTATGTAAACTTGACCATCTGAAGGAATTGAGTTTGATGCAGCACCCCAGACAGACTCTAGATTATCCTTGGAAAGATTGAGTCCATCTTCCTGAAGTAAAACCTCCTTGATTTTAGGAAGAAGGTATTGTTTAAGTTTCGGGAGAAAGTCCTATCACTGATGTGAGCTACGTAGCCACTACAATGATGGCCAACATACGATGATAGCCAGGTCATCAGGGTGTTTGTGCAAGAACATAGGGATGTTTTCAGGGAAGTTTTGAGATTTGCCAATATGAAAATGAGCATCTGGTGTAGCAGCAACCCTTTCTTCAACATTGGTACCCAACAGTGGTGGGTCATTCAGGTCTTGAATGTGACGTATCTGTGCTTCACAACGTTCGATGCCGGCCATCTGTTTCACGAATTCCTTTCCATCAGTTCAACAATATCTTGCCTTTGAGATATGGTGTTCGAGTTCTCCCTGTTTACCATATCAGCAGTAGTGAAGGATATATCTCGCGCGTTTAATTACCGGCTCAGTACTATAAGAATCTGTGGTGCCAAATTTGCTTATTGAGCTCGAATAGTCACCCAGTGCATGCACCTTGTAAGTTTGCAAATTGAAGGTCTTCGGTCTCCGTGTCACCTGAGATGTTGATGCAGTAGCTGTTGCTGATGAACACCTCCCAGGGGTTTTCAGTTCACGGCGTTGACAATGTTCAGCTTCCTGCTTAAGCTCACGGGTGTTAAATGCAGCACAAGTTTTCAGTTGGAAACTGTGGAGATATCCTCCAAGACACACAGTGATTTGATCTAGTAGTTTGAGCATTTCATTGGTGTGCATACACAGCTTTGCAAGCACATGCCAGTGAGCACATGTAAATAGCAGGATCAAAACATCTTTGTTGTGTGGGTCAGGAAGCAGTGCATCAAATACTGGGATTGCACACTGACCAATCTAGTAAGAATCTGAGACTAAGAATGAACAGTGGACTTACTTGAAGCACATCCTCAAAGTCACGAGCGGCCATCCTCTTCATCTCTGAGGTATTGGACATAAACTTTCTGATAGTGTCACTCCCAAAAGTCGGAACCATTCTGTAACGGCGATCAAGTTCATTGACCAAGGTGTCTCCGGCTGCAGTGGCGGCCAAAATACGTATTAGATGAGTGAACAGGGCTTTCCAGATGCCCAGCTCAAACTCATGCATAAGATCAACAACTAGCATGCAAAAAAAATTGAACCTGAGACATGCAAGTTTGTTGGAGAATGCATTCTTGTCAAAGATTAATGACAGGAGGAAGAAAGTAGAT